>NQII01003486.1:177951-191271 GCA_002778355.1 Clitarchus hookeri | reverse complement strand
GAGAACTATTGGTAGCGTGTGCCAAGCTTTAGAGTAAGTTTGTGAATAGTCTATACGTCTTTCTCCCATTTTTGAATATTAACATCACTGGATCTTAAATGGTGTAAAAAAAAAACTCAATTGTGGCATCCGAAGTCAGTTAAGTACGTTCTGCATATTGATTTAAACATAAAAAATGCCGCATGTAAACAAAAAATACGCAAATGTGGAAACTTGCAAATAACTGCAACAGTACTTTCTGCTGAGGTTCCGATAGACCTTGCACTCAAAAGCTCAGCCAGTTTCTAAATACTAGAGTACGGAACTGCAGCACCCGTACGTAGTGCCATTGCCAGGAAAATGTAGTTTCTTCCGGTTTGACAAGTGCGCTGGTACCAGGAAAAGTCACTGACTTCGCCAGTGAAAGTTCATGTTTCGGATTAAATTCTAAATAGTTACCGGTGAATCCTTCTTTGTCATCTCTTTGAGTGGCATCGCCAGTGGAGGATTGAACAATGTTTCTGCGGGTCCAGGAATTCGGAGCTGGCGGGTCGCTGTATTGAAACGTGCCAACAACGTGTAAAAGGGGAGTGGGGATGGTGGGGGTCAGTGTTGTAGGGTAGTTACCCCAGTAAACATTTTACGTGCTTCGCTGATTGCAGGACATGTATTAGTTTGGTTCAGCGAGCGGCAGAGGCGGCCATCTGCATGAAGCTTGCTTTTAAATACACGTAGATGTGAGGCTTTGAAAAAAAAAAAAATGCTTAGGCCTCAAGTAACACGTGTTTATAATGATTTTCCCCCCGAACACAATCCCAGTTTGTTTTTTGTTAACGAAAAAAACGATCATTCAATTGACTGTGCGATACCGGCTTTGAAACATCTCGACTTAAGCAATGGTATGCAGCAGCCCTACTCTATTGCGAAAAAGGGATTATTTTCAGACAGATCTAACTTAAATATTAACTGGATCCGTTAAAATTTTTTAGAAATTGTTGTGAAAAACGTAAAATGCAGCGTTCCTACTTAAGGGCGCCGCCTACGTGGGGCTTGAATTGCGTTGCAGTGCGCTTGAAATCCGCGTCTTTTTACGAAACCACGAAACGTGTCCCCACGATACCAATGCACGAAAATAAAACTCACTTTATACTAAGTACGTACAATACTCTCAATACTTCACGCACATTATAAATGTTATTTCAGTGTCCTCCAACATAGCTAAAAACGCCTTTTTCACACTTCTATATCTCATACACTGAAGAGCCAAAAAAACTGGTACACCTGCCTAATATCGTGTAGGGCCCCCGCGAGCACGCAGAAGTGCCGCAAGACGACGTAGCATGGACTCGACTAATGTCTGAAGGTATGCAGGAGGCAATTCACACCATGAATCCTGCAGGGCAGTCCACAAATCGATAGGAGTGCGAGGCGGTGGAGATCTCTTCTGAACAGTACTTTGCAAGGCATCCCAGATATGCTCAATAATTTTCATGTATGGTGATTTAGGTGGCCAATGGAAGTGTCTAAAGTCAGAACAGTTTTCCTGGAGCCACTCGGTAGCAACTCTCGACTGTGGGGCGTCGCATTGTCCTGCTGGAATTGTCCACGTCCGTCGGAATGCACAATGGACATGAATAGGTGCAGGTGATCGGACAGGATGCCTACGTATGTCACCTGTCATAGTCTTATCTAGACGTATCAGGTGTCCCATTTCACGCCAACTGCACACGCCCCATACCATGACAGAGGCTCCACCAGCTTGAACAGTCCCTTGTTGACATGTAGGGTCCATGGATTCATGAGGATGTCTCCATACCCGTACACGTCCATCCGCCCGATACAATTGGAAACGAGACTCGTCAGACTAGGCAACGTGTTTCCAGCCATCAACAGTCCAATGGCGGTGTTGGCGGGCCCAGGCGAGGCGTAAAGCTTTGTGTCGTGCAGTCAACAACTGTACACGATTAGGCCTTCGGCTCCGAAAGCCTATATCAATGATGGTCCGTTGAATAGTTCGCACGCTGGCACTTGTTGATGCCCCAGCATTAAAATCTACGCCAATTTGAGAAAGGGTTGCACGTCTGTCACGTTTAATGATTCTCGTCAGTCGTCGTTTGTCCCGTTCGTTCACGATCTTTTCCGGCCGCAGCTATGTCGAAGATTTGATGTTTAACCGTATTCCCGATATTCACAGTACACCCGTGAAATGGTCGTACACTAAAATCCAAATTGTATCGCTACCTTGGAGATGCTATGTGCCATATCTCGTGCGCCGACTATAACACAACGTTCAAACTCACTTAAATGTTGATAACCTGCCATTGTAGCAGCAGTAACCGATCTAGCAACTTTGCGAGACGCTTGTTGTCTTATATAGGCGCTGCCGACCGCATCGCGTTACTCTGATTGGTTCCATGCCTCTGTTATTTGCATACGCACGCCTATACCAGTTTTTTTGGCTCTCCGGTGTAGTTCGGATCATGGAGTATACAAGTACGGGCTTCTTGGTTTTGGGAAATGAGGTTGACGTCGATGGCTGGGGGTTTTTCGCCGGGCACCTCCCCCCCCCCCNCACCATTTCATAATTCATATTACATCCCCTCGCTGCTCCATCTCCTTCATCCACAACTGTTGTTAAGATCTCGTCTTTTTAGGAAGGATTAAAACGACATATTTTGCAATTTCTTTCTTTTTCGCTACAATGTTTTTTTATAGAAATTGTAGTGAAATATTCGGCTTGACATAGGAAATTAATGCAATTGTAACACGATTATTGCCTCTGCTATTTTCTGTCTCGGTGAATATTTTGTGCCGAAAACTACACGGGTGATGATAATTGCAGATGAATAGTATCGGCTTCAGAAAAGATAAGAAATGCAGTGTGCTCCGTTGATCAGTCAAACTAAATGACGCATATGTACTGTCAAGTTGTGATGAAAAATTCAGAATTGGCGGTGACGTAGATGGTTCGTGCCCATTGTTGGGGATGGCTCGTTATGTGATCATAGAGCATAGGCTGTCCACTGTTACATTCAACTTTTCTGAGGCCCTGCCAAATATCTATTTCCGGGCTATTCCTCTGCCTCATGCAAACAAAGCTTAACTATAGAAAATTACACCAAAGGGACAACTCACCGGATTCGTACGCACTCGGTGAAATATTATTTTGCATACGGACTGTTCCATACGAGGCATTACCAACACGGCATTATTCTCCCTGTTTTATTCTATTAGTTATAAATTAATTATTTTTTATACATTGAAAAAAAGTAAACTTTATGTTATCACAAGTATAAAACGCTTGCGATTAATGACATATTTAGGAAACCACCAAGCACTTCAATAATGGGGTGATTTTTCAAAGGTTTGATTCGAAAAGTGTGAAGAACCGCGAACAGACTATAGGTGGCCAAGCGGCTTCAGTAATCTCGTAGGTCCCGTTGTCTTCAGGTTTTGTGTTCATTACCGTGCGATGTAAAACAATATGAAATCGTGACAATGCAGACATTGCTAATATACACTGAATAAAAAGGTTGGTTCCGGCCAACAAAGTATTTGTTTGTATAAGGTCAAAAGTGTAGTTAGTTGCCCTAACAAACTATTTTGTTGAGTAAACAAAGCTTTAAGAGCAACTAAATTAATTTTCTGCATCTAACAAGAGATACACTTAAATAAACAAAACCTCTGTTAGGCCAAAAAAAAATATACTTTCGACAAAATATCTAGTTGAATCCACTGTATACATTTGTTTGGCCACTCACTGAATTGCCTTCGTTCGAAAATACAGCTAGAGAGTTGTAGTTTTTGACACATTTAGGATAACAACAGTGTTTGTTATTGCGTTTATTGATACATAATAAAATTACTGAATTTTTACGCGCTCGCTGGTTTGTCCCGTTTGAGCGGGCGGAAGAGAAGGACAGAGTTGTTATATGACAGCGGGCGCCGAGTCCCAAGGGATTTGTGAATGACAGTCGAGCGATAATCCAAGACACGTATATCTTGATGCAAAAAGAATACCGCCACGATAATCCTTTTGCGGCATGCGCTCCTGACCTTTGGCTGATTGAATTTCCGCGTTTTATCTGCATAATTTTGTAGTGGTCTTCCGCCCTAGTCTCTCTAAGCATGACTCGGGGTGCGTTGAACTTTCCAGGTCAAGGCCAGCGAGTATGAAAGTAAGACAGGCCTCCGAGTCGGGAGTTGACGAGTGGTTGGAGTTTACCGATAGACGTCGAGTGAGAAGAGAAACGAGCGGCGAGAGAAGTGACCAGCGGGAGGAAAATCTGCGACTGCGAGCATCGGCGCAGCGAATAGTGCGACTGGCAGGCTGTACTATTGGATTGGATGCGTGAGTGAGTGAAATACATTACAGATGATTGCAACAGACAGACTGGGTGTTATTGAGGAATGTGAGTTAATTTACTATAATCAGAGACATTAAGAAGGATGTTAATTAGAGTTGAAATACATTAAGTATTGCGTTCACTGAGAAATAAAAAGAGTAACAGTGGAGATAGGTAATTTAATGCTGTAAATAATAGTGGTGTGAATAAATAAATAGAAATCAAATTTGGTAATTTTATTTTTATTAGGACCTCCGTCCCTCACGAACTCAGATACGCCCCTCAGGCGTCATGCAACAGTATCAACATCCTAATAAAACAAGTTTAACGGAAAATTAAATGTAAAACTTCAAAATGTTTTTTCCGCGCGTTGCGTTGTCCAGTATTTTAAATGTATATATTAAAAAACATTCCCATTTCATCAGTATTCACTTTAACTGAAGTTGCTAGGGCCTAGGGCCTGCGTGCATACGATCGAGGTTAGAATCATGGTCGGATTTTCAATTTTTTTATATTAACAGAAACTGTTTAATGTATGCAGAACCAAACAAATATTTGGTTGCAGCAAGGAAATCTTGCAGTTGGGGCTATCAAATAACAAAAAAACTATTTTTTTTCAACAACAAAATAGTTTATTGCCTCTATACAAACAATTCATTTGAATGCGCCAAACTAACTTTGTTTGATTCATCGAAACCTTTTTTTCGGTGTAGACTGCTCGTGGTTAACTGAACATTTATGGAATCCCTGCTTAGAATCTATTTTTATTATTTTTTATGCTCACGCCGTATTTAAATTAAATAGGGCTACGGACCGGGTCACTTTGTTATACTGTAAACAATTTGTAATTTTTACTGAGAAATTCTTTGTAATTTTACAAATGCCTGTGACGCTACGCCACCTGTCAGGGCGCCAATTTAACTTGACTGGGTTGGGCTCCTCGTTGGGGAAGCCAACTTAACTTGATGCCTCACTGTTGGGAAGCCAACTTAACTGACGCGGGCTTATCTAGGCCCCACGTTGGTCGTGACTTTTTAACTTGATGCCACGCCACTGTGGAATACAGTGTGGCTTATAGGGTCGGAGTTAATTCCTCCAGGCATAGACTATAAGGTGCCTAGAAGGTTGAGGGTATTTCAATAAGGTAGTCTTTTGACGTTTCACTTAACTGGATAAATATATTGTCTCGAGTTTGAACAAAAACAACTTACAGCAACACTTCCGAGGTGTGGTACTCTAATTTCGCTACTCATATTAACTGGGGCGACTTCGTGGAGGAGGGGGGCTTCTCTGGGCGGCGACTTGATACTTAACTACTCTGCTGTTGGTGCTGGTATGCTGTCAGCTGGGGATGAGCTCCGGTGAAGTGGACGGCCTTGGCAAAGGCCCGCATTTGCTGTCGTCTCCCCTGGACTGCTCTACTGACATGGCCGAGGGTCCAATTTCCAACCCCCCCCCGGGCCGCCCTCGGCGCGGCTGACCTCTCTCTGCGTGGCGATATTCAACTGACTGCTCGATGGTCTACTGATCTAACCTCTCTGCGCGGTAATAATTGACTGATCCCTCTTCTCTCGTAAATTCGCTTATATGCTCTCCAGCTTCCCTCCCTAAGTCTCGGCACGTGTCTCTCTTATTGGGGGAAGGGGGGAAGTTGTTGCCTTCAGTACAAAGCCATTCAGCCACGTGCCATGGTGGTTCGTGAAGGTTCGGGGGCGGGAGAAGTGGTGATCCCTTTCCATAGCTTACTCTGTCAGCTATTTCTCGGTGCGTATATTTTGTTCAGGCAAAATACACATGATTATTTTGTGATATCTCGGCGCTCAACAGATCACACGGGCTTGCTAGAGGCGTAGGAGGTGAAGGGGTGTGGGGAGGGAGGGCTATGCATCAGCGACACTTGTACGGTTTGTGGTGCGTGGTTACCTCTGCTTGACCTTCCTCTGTGGTGATGATGACGACTGCCACGTCTCTCTCTAAGTCCCTACACTGGTTATGCTGGCGGTTGGCCGGGGGGACAGCGCCGCTCTAATACTCCTAATCCGTCACATGTCACTCGTAACAGCACAACAAATTTTTCTTGTAAAACTACTCATTTGTAAAACTACAAGGGCCGTGTTTGTAATATACCACAAGAAATGTCTGTACTATACTGACCCGTTTCCATGAACTTCAGCAAAATGGCGAAAACTCGACAACGTGAAACCGTATTTAGCAGTTTTTGCAAAAACTATGAGTGATGTAAAGTGTAGTTGCGTGCAAAAATTAATGTATTGCAAGTTCGAATAACGTAAAACACTTAATCAACTCAAATAATTATAATAAAACAACAATTTCAATAAAACGTGACCGTATTATTCATTAACTGTTAATGTTTCCTGGCTTCACATAACTCTTAAATCGGCTCTCAATACCTCGTTGTGAAGTTCCGTCCAAATCTCTTAACTCAACATCAGAATTCTTGAAATGAAATAAATGCACCTATTATTCTTAACCAAATAACTTCATTAATATTTTGTAGGTGCTTGCAGCAATATTTATGGTAAAAAATAAGTTTTAAGCTCGTAAGTCAAGTTGATCTTGTGGTTAGGGGTGCAGGCTAATAATACAAGATATGTTGATTCTAGTCCTAGTGCTAGCAAGGCGTATTTTTTTATTTTTTTTTTCGTAAATTATATTTTGAAATATTTTTTTTTAGTTCTCCGTTATTAATTTATTACATTTATTTCTAGAAAAAAAATTATGTACACTTTTTAATATCATTTGTAATATTATAAATAAATGCTTTGCAGACTATGCAGCAAAACTCTTTGTATTTTAACAAAGGATTTTCTTGGCAACTGCTTTTCCAAGAATTCTTCTTGTAAAAGTACAAATAAAAACATTTTTGTGTGCATGCATCGATTCATGAGCCCACAAACTCAAAATATGGTTATTTTAAATAAACATAAAAATATGGGAACTACTTTTCCTATCTCGTTACCAACTTCACTGCGAGCATGACAATGTTTCCGTTAAAATATATGTATTTGCAAGAGCAGGGTGTGTGTGTGTGTGTGTTTTTTTTAAGTACGCAATTAACGAAGATTGTTGTTTGGAGCTCAAGAAGCGTGATAAATTTATCGATACAGTGGTGTTACTAGTAGCTGAAATGATTTGATAAGACAGTTTTTTTGTAACATCTCTGCTGCACTTGGCTTATCTTGTAGATATTTTCACACATTCAAGTAAGCTAAACTTGCAGTTGCAAGGTTCCGGAAATATAAATTTAGAAGGCGTAGCAAACATCTTTGAAGATAAACTTCGCGCCTTTATTTGTAAACTTCAACTATGGATGGGTAAAGTTGTCGAAAACAATTTTTCTGCGTTTGCGACATTAAATGACTAGGTACTTACAAAGTTCAAGNTCTGCGTTTGCGACATTAAATGACTAGGTACTTACAAAGTTCAAGAGCGAGAACGCCAATTTAGATTTCACGTCCACACTTAAAGGGGTTAAGACACACGTTCGGTAAATACCAGTGGAACCGTGTGACTGAGCCGACTGACGCTCGCTGCAGGGTAACGTNCTGATAATGATGTTTAGCAACTATATTAATCGTCGTAACAGTTTACATTTGACATAAAAACACAAGTTTCTATTATTATTACTTTAAATGACGTGCTAGTGTTCAGTAATAACTTTAAAAACTTAAATTGAATTATGTGGTCGCCTATACAAAGTTATATATATTGTCACAAAATTTGAGAAACGGGGAAAAAAGGCCTAATAAGATGCCTCTACTGTAGTTGTTGAATCCCAGTAAAATAAATAAATGTTCCGCGGACCACCTGTGGTTCGCGGACCACCGGTTAGAAACCACAGGTCTAGGCAGACCGGACCATTAACTGTATCCCGTCACCTGTAGGTATAACTGCTGATTGATTGCAAGTCCCGTGCTCATAAAATGGCACATTATGTATGCTTCCAAATTTCCAGCTAAACTGTGAATATCCTTGTACAGGACCGGCGCCTTCACCGACCTGACGTTTGTCCTCGTGCGTGTCCCCGCGAGTCCTCGCTCTGGTCTTCGATAAGCTCACGCCGGCAAACGAGGTGAGCTGAAACAGCCGATCGCTTGTGATGTTGGGTTATGGCGCGTCTATGTCTTCAGATTCCGCACGAACCGTGTAATTTCATTCTCACGGAACACACATGTTCCCAGCCGACGGCCATACCGCCCTGGAAACCTCGGGCGGTCTTCAGATCACTTTGGTTCACCGCGGCGTGGAGGGATCAGTATTTGGAAGGCGCACGTCAAACACTAGGCAGGCCCACTAGGGTCATATCACAAGGTTAGGCATATGAAGATGAGGTAGTGTTGACCAGGCACTTCATGTCCCAGAATGGAACACCCACCAGGCACGAGCGGACCGTATGGCAAAGTAAGCCAGCATATGGGATCGGAGATAGTACCCAGCACCCTACTTGGTATAAGTGTCGTCTGTGGGCCCGTTGTATTTATTATTTTGTTTTCATGTTGTTTCCTTGGCACATTTTCATACCTGAAGGCATGGCTAGCTAGCCCTCGAACCTCTAGTTGGCAAACTTTCTTTCGTCTTGCACCACGAGAGAAGCGTTTGTCTTCCCTCGCTCTTATTTCGACGTAAATACATTCATTAGTCCCGATTCATCCCTTTTGGCTTATTCCTACTCTGAATCACTACGTCAAAAGTTAACATATGATCACTTGTATTACCTTATGTCAACCAGTGGCGTGTGAACTGTTGCAAGGTAAGCTGGCGTTAGCTCTGTGCTGTACTCTGTTGCTTGCTAGTTTACACTTCTGCCACTAAAACGTAGCTCGGCAGCTGACGCCACAGGACGTGTACAAGGGCTCCCTTGTCGGTTCGTTGTGAGTGGTCGAAATACATTCTCTTTCCTTGGACTTCACTGCTGCGTGCACCAAGAATGTATAGGAGTGAGCAAATACCTGCTTACCTTGTAACAGTTCACCACACGCCACTGGTATCAACTCCTGATATTAAGCGGTATGCATACAAAGACGAATTTCATTCATAAGGCCATTAAAACTCTAAATAACCTACAATATAAATAATGTTTTAATATATATATATATTTAATATTTTTGCGATTGCTATATCCATCTCACAAATTTCTTGTTACAGTGCGTAATTACTGCTTTAGATAAGTCATTCACAGGCATCGTCTTAATGATAAAAGTAAAGTTTATTTTCCCCTCGTAATTGTGGTATTTAATTACGTATTTAAACAGCTAGCAGTGATGTCAACGTGTGGAAATGCGGAAAACAATCCGTCCTTTGCATTCGAGAACTGCATTGATTTTAATGCGGGAATACAGTAGTACCTGAATGCGCATTCCAGAAGAGTCCCGCGGGTTTAGTTTGTGTCTTCCGTGACATTCGCTAGTGTTCACGCGCTCAAATTCATTCCATCTCAACAGCTCTTTGGTGGATCAAAACCCACGATAGACCCTAAAGATATCGACAGGAATTGTGAAATTGCTTTTTAATTTCCGCACTAAAATTAGTGTTTAATTCCTGTAGACATGAATTGTTCGGATTTCAGACTTACTCGAGATGGTTTGTGTAAGCATCTCTGAACGTGATTATCATAGAAATAATTTATTTATTAATTCGGATGTTTACAGTGGTTTTTTTTTCATTTAGTTGCGCCTGAAAAGTATTTGTATTAGTTCCACAGATAGTTGTTGGCATATATATAATAAAATTATATATCATGTCTATTAATACAATGTAATAAAATATACATTAATTCAAATTCAGCTAATTACTAAATAGACTTTATTTTTCAAGGCAACCATAATTAGATAAATATTGTTGGAATGAATAACGGATGTGGTTTTACTTCAGTTTCGTCTCGAGCTTTCCGTTAATATTCATAGGTAAAATTTTCAGAAATTAAAACTCAACACGATAAGCTAGAATTTAAGATAATTCCTTTAGCGATACCTATAATTGAAGGAAAATAACTTAATTCAGAAAGTGTTGATTTTCATTATTATGTAAAATAATTTTCTAAAATACTTTATATATTTGCGCTTTAATTAGCTAATATGGGAATCTAACTAAAATAAATTATATAAATTATAAACGGCAAGTTATTTTTACCCATATTAAATCACTTGTCCGTGCATACAAGTTGATTAGTGTCAGAACCTGGATGTAGTATGCTTGCATCCTTGGCATCATTAATGTAGGAAAGTTGGTTTTGAAGTGCCGTTTTGATATTTGAGCATTAATATTGTGTAGGACTTTGAAAAGACGTCGGAGGGTAACCTACGTCATATATCTCACTTTTCCAAGATTACCACTTCCGCTGGTGAAATGCATTAGTCACATTTGGTTTTGCTGCATCACAGGGCTGACGAGATTAATATAAGTTATTTTTATGTCTTGCTGGTCGTCGAAGCTCCACGTGCAGCACGCCTTCTACCTCGCATAACGCGGCGCTTCTAAATTAATTTCAAACAAACATTTTATAAACATTATTTTTCGTTAATCTCACATAGAATTCCAGCAGTCCAATCTGAAGGGGAGGGTGTGCCTACACACCAAACTAAACATAAACTCGCCATCTTGGAAAATGCACGCCTTACCTATGGTTTAAAAACTAGCCCCAGCGATTGGCGTTTCAACCAACTAAGCCAAGTCTAGTTTGGTAATTCCGGCAACGCAGTTTCCTTCAATGCGCCCGTCCACAAGTGTCTACACAGCACACGTCGAAACAGACTCCTTGCAATCGAGACCATTGATGGTAACGCTTGGTGCGTTCAGTTTCAAGCAACTGTCAGTCACATTGTGCGAGCCTCGTCGGTTGTAACGGGCGTAAGTGAATGATTGTAGCTTGTTTCAGTTGTCCAGGATAGTGTCTCGTAATTAATCTTCTTAGAAGGAAAAGTTTATTTTTTCTTCTTCTGAGAACGTCACTTGCCTAGTGACGTCAGATATAAACTTAAGAGGATATAAGCCAATAATGAGCTTTTTCGTCGGTTCTTAGTTCATCTGTGTTTTTTTTTTATCAATACGTCACTGCTACATAAAGACATTAGTAACGCGTCACCCTCCAGATCCTCATCCTTTTGCTTCTCGTGTCTACCACCAGATGGCAGACTTTCCGCGATTTCGGCTGGTGGACAGATTTTGGCCGAAGAAGCAATTAAATAATTATCTTCACTTCACTTACGAGCTCGTTTGTCCGTCGCAGACACCTAATGTTACAAGTCTCGTCCTTTTCGTTTTTTTTTTTTTTTCAGTGTGGACGAATGCGAGTTATGCGCCACGCTGGATTTAGCCTTGTATATGTGTGTTTATTTATCTGGCAACCCTGGTATGTATATGATATTCACGGTCAAGTGAGTACTTTTTGAAGCCCTCTTATTTGGAATTATAGTCAGATACATTTAATTGTAGCTATAGACGTAAACTTTCGAGTCCGGTGAAATATATACACTGTTAATTACTTACATGGCAATATTTATTTTAAAAAGTGGCGGAAGAATAAAAAAATTATGGAAGAAAGTAACTACGGCCTTAAAAGTGCTCACTTTACCGTGAGTAGCCTGTACAATATGTATGGAACAGTGTTGAAGGGATTCTAACCGTCCGCTGCGTACCTTAGCATGGGTGTGGAGGTCGGGACACAAACACGATAAACTTTTGGATGGTAGAAAGTCCCTGAGCTCACCAAAACTAAACATGTTTATTTTAATTGTGGTTCATTTATCCATATTAAATGCAAGTCACGACATTCGAAATAGAAGAACTGCAGTGTAAACAGTGAGGACAGAAAGTGGCAAATGTTTTTGGAAATGGCTCAGTTGCGGGATGCATGGAGAAAGGCCCTTACACAGTTGAAAACTTTAGCATTTGACTTTACGATGCGACTTTACGTTTTTTTCCGCTGTGATGTTTCCTATTGAGATTGACACAAAGGAACCGTCAAGAATAGTCGAGTCTTCTTGACTTTACTATTTCGAAAAGTTTAAGACAAAGTCAAGCAGCCATGTTGCCGAGAATCTAACGGAAGTTATGCGGAATGAATATTTGTTTATTGTAAGAAGATTTTCATCTCGGTTTAATAAACCAAGCCCGTCTAAATTAAATAAATGGCAAAATAATGTAAAGTGGAGAGGAAATATAGCAATTGATACTTACGAATAAAGTAAACAAACAATTTTTTTTTGTTTTAAATTAAGGTAATTTTAATATAAATGCCTAGGCCTATTTTAAAAACAAGTACGTATAATGCATTCGTGGATAATAATAATTTACGTTATAAGATACACATTGTTACAAAGATTACAGAACCGATGTTCAATTGTCTGAACTTTGATTTTACAATTGTATTGTTTATCGATGGTTTCGTCAAATGAAAGGAAATGTAAAGTCAAATAAGTTTTCTATTGTGCACAAGGGCTTGAATGTGTGACTTCGCCCGGGGAGTGGTAGGGCATAGCCCATTTCCCGGTTAATCCCAACTTTTCTGAAGCTATTTTTAAGTACTACTTCCAGGATATTCCTCCGCCTCATGCCAACAGAGCTCAACCGGGTCGTATAAAAAATATCACCAAAGGGACAGCGCACCGAATTCGTGCGCACTCGGTTTAGTTATATTTTGCATGAGAACTATTTCTTATTAGGCATTACCATCACACCTATTTTCACCCTGTTTTTTTATTCACATCAATTACCAATTAAGAATTATAATTTATAGATAAAATATAAGTAAAGGCTCGGTTTAATAAAAACTAAGATACCTTTACGTTAACGGAAGTATAACACACTTGTGGTATGGCATATTTAGGAAACGAGCAAGTGCATCATATATGTGGAGATTTTTCGAAGGTTTAATTTCAAAAAGTGTGAAGATACGTGAGTAGACTATAGCCGGGAGCTCTGCAGGCGGGCCGCTCCCGTTCAAGGGAGGCGTGGCCAGTGCCCTGGGTTGTCCGAA
>NQII01003486.1:147773-177778 GCA_002778355.1 Clitarchus hookeri | reverse complement strand
GGGGGGGCAGCAGCTCCCTGGAATCGTAGCTGCCCTGCGGTAACTGCCTGGACGTGTCCCGCGCCTGCGCACTAGCTCCTGTCTGGCGCGTCGCGCGACTTTTGCTCGTCGCTGGACGCGCAATTGCCGTGCACTTGTTCCTCTTCCCATGTTGTGGAGCGATGCACCGAGTGCCAAGGGTTTCAATCACCAAGTGCCTCTTAAAAAAAAAATAAAGAGGTGCGTTTGTGCTCTCAACTGAACTTTGAAAAAGTGCCGTATTTTCAACAGATCCATGTCCGGAACTGACAGATCGTATTTTGATTCCCCTGAAGTATTATCTTATGCAAGCACAGTCATCCTGAATTCAATAGTGTTACAACTCGAAATGTGCGGTTTTTCAGGAGGAAAAGTGTTGTATTAACAAAATTCCCTTACTCCAGTGCATCGTCATGCTACACGTTTCCATGCAAAAGTATAAATCAGTATTTAAGTTGTAAAACTTTTACACGTTACGGAGATATCAGTACTGCATATTGTAATGTAATTGATTTAAGAATATTTTTTTGAGTTGTAATATTGTACTGAAATGCGAATTGTACGTAATGGTTGAAAAAAAAAAAAGTAATTTTTATTCCAAATTATTATATTTAGGAATGCGCCTACTACACGCCTCGTGCGTGTATCGTGTGTTTCAAAAGTTTTTTTTATGACTTCGGCATGGACATACATGTTGCGATGGTGTCACATATATCATCGTGCACGTACTGTAAGAAAACCCATGCTATAAGCTGCTGGTTCTAAGAGGACCTACGTGGATGATTACTGTTGTTATGGATGTGGGGTGTTATTACCCAGGCGCGTGTGGTTCTACGGACTCGCTCGCCCTGCCGCGGCGTGNCTGTTTTTTCGTCATGACTGCTTGATGAGACGTCACATTTTGGGGCGCTGTCTACGCCACGTGATCGACGGGAAAACTTCCAGAACAGAGCGTTGAAGAGAGCCATTTTGCGTCTCAATTTTGGGGAGGAGAGACCCAGAAGGACTTGGTTAGGACGGAACTCTTGTTCCTTAGAGACGATTTCTTAAGTTACGTAATCGACCATACGGGTTTTTTTTCTTCTCATTTTAAATATTACCATTTCATAATGTAAATTGAATTTTCAAAGTTCGCTGTGCAGTAGTTTTTAGCTGTAGAATTGGGGGGATTTTCATGTAAACTTTTTGTAATTGTTAGGGTTTTGCTGTTTAACCGAGGGGTTTTTATGTAACTTTGGGTTTTTACAATTTAATGTTTGTATCAATATTGAATGGTCGTNGGGGGGGGGGGGTGTTGTTGGAAAAGGTACCCAACTGAAGGAAGTAGAGACTGAGTTCCTGGCTCATGTGTCGGCAAGCTACCGCCATAATGCAAAATCCTTTTTAGTGTAGCCGGCGCTTACTTGATGCACAACTTACGTGACTAGTTCTGCCATCGTTAACTCATTCTTAGTCAGCCTTCCCTCCCCTCTTCTCCCTTCATCGTTTTCCAAGTGCGCATAGAATTCCAACACTTGACTATTACTATAGGCTATTCGCAGTAAAATGTGATATTTATTAAACCCTCTCATTTTGAATAATAGCCAATAAATATATTTGATTATAGCCTTAGACGTTAACTTTCGAGCCAGGTGAAATATATACACTGTGTTTATTACTTAAATGGTAATATTTATTTTTAAAAGTGGTGGAAAGATAAAAAAAATTGCTTATAGGAAACACGTAACTTAAAGCCTTAAAAGTGCTCACTTTATAATGAACATACTATATTCAGCAAACTTTAAAAACTAGAAGCATTTAAATTACCCGGGGCCCACGCCATTACAGAAGCAGATAAAACTGGACTGTAAAGAATTCTTTATAGAGATATTGTAGCTTATTGAAGAATATTGTCATTTTTGTGTTTTGACATGTCCTATGACAATATAAATTGTTCTTGTGGATGAATATACTTAACATTAAGAGTGTGGGCTTCCTGACTGTAATTCTGAGTGTTGGAAGTACGGCTCGTGTATCCTGGGAAGGCCATATTGCAAATTTGAGGGATCTACAGTACCAAAAATTGTCTTCCCCCCCCCCTCACCCTGTAAAATGCTCATGGCAGCTCAGAATTTGATTTGCTTCGCGTCCTGCACTGAAACTGCCTCGTAGGGAAAAAAATGTAGCAGTTACCAATTTTCGGGGTAGCAGCAGCAGCAGCCAAACTGTAGTGAGATCGTCAGCTGTAAACACGCCAGGTTTGCTACGAGGCGTGCAGCATGAGATCAGTTTCTTCACGCTAAACGACGAAGAAATTGGTAGCTGCTCGCAATCAGCCAAATTTAGCTGCAGAATATTGAAGACTGTGCTGGGATTACTGAGATTCTACCATTTACTTCAGTGGGCGTGATCTCACAGTTCTTACAATGATAATAGTGAATCACGGTGTACTTGGACAGCCTCTGGTTCGCAGTGCTTAAACTACACTAGTCGGTAAACATTTAATTAACCCAGTTTTCCACCAGTAACGGTTTCAGTACCGGCAAGCACATGTTTGCATGCACCGTTTAGTAACTGGGAGTAACAGTTAATCATAACTATTAGATATAAGACGTGTGATTTTTCGGTTACACTTTCTTGGTATCGAATTTTGTGCTTATTTTTTTTCCACTTAACTTTTTAAACTTTAAAGCTACTTTGGAAAACTCTTGTACCTTGCAGCTTATTAATAAATACTAAATTACGTATTCCGAGAAAATTCTTCGCCCTCTTTTCCCTGGTTCAAATTATAGATCGCCGCACTTTCTCATTGCTTATTCCAGTTAATTAATTTTTCCTTGTACTCTCGCGTAAGCTTTTTTCTGTGTTGCGGTGTCGAAATCAAGATAATGAGCACATATACCTACTGCCTTATATTACCGCTACATTAAGTTGTCATTACTAAGGAGTCGTTGAACTCTGTCGAATTTGTCATTCTTTTTAGCAGGCTTCACTTCTAGTTGTGAACTTCCTGTTAGTGTGTTGATTGCCCAACACTGCAATCTCCAGATGGCAAACTTGAAACTGTAATAAACTGCAAGTGACACTTGTTCGGAGTTTTTTATTCCCAGCAGAACAACATGTCACGTGTAGAACAAATTACCCTCATTTGACTATACTGCCACCAAGGCTACCAAACTGTTAACAAACATACAATACATAAAATTTATTTAAAAATTACCAATTTTTTTTAGTGATGTTTTCTTACTAATTTTACCTGAACTCTTCGAATTAACATATTAGTTTCATTCTTTTATTGCTGTCTGTAATGCATGTGTTTCAGAAGTGAAAGAAATGGCTAAAACGGGAGTTCTAATAATCTGTTTTAAGTATGAATACTCCCGGTACAAGGTGGTGAAGGGGAAGGGGGAGAGTGTGCCCAGAGACGTTTTCCCACGCGTGAAAATCTTTTCCACGTCGTTTTAATGGGAGGCAGTTGGCAGTAGATGTGTGATTACCGCCTCGGTGACACCGTAAAATAAAATCATTAAAACGACACAGTATAATATAAACCACTATTCCGTACTATTTTGTTAATCATTACTTTAATGCATACGGAATAAAATTAAAAAAACAATTGAAATGACCATCAATATCGCACTTGGTTACATGTTAACCATACAACTGCTTTCAGGTACTCGCAGCCAACATTGCTGTTGATACGAGACAGTTATTGTCGGACAGTGTGTTTATAATGTACTAGCAGAACTACCCGGCGTTGCCCGGGTATTGCAATGCAATAAGAGACGGTACATGAACCCTTTTGTAGGGTTTCGGACCTGATAGGGGTTTGGAGATTCACGATCCGGGTTTAGGCGTTACTGGTCCAAAAAGGGGCGAGTGCCCATTTTGGCCTACATAGTAATTTAAGTTGGGTACTGATACGCTTTCCTGCAAAATTTGAACCAGTTCCGTCTAACGGTGTAGAATTTAGATAAGTGACCCAATTTAAGTGTTGAGGATGCCATTTTGGTTTTCAAAGTACGCAAGTTGGCTATTGAAGGGCGTCCCTGTCACATTCGTTCCAGATAGGTCGGACGGTGTATAATTGTATAAGACTTTAATGCTTGTATTTATCAGGCGATTTGTTGTAAGAAGCAGAGTTAGAGCCGCAGTGTAGCGACGCGTAGTGAGTGACGGCGAACCGGGCGACAACCGGCTGGAGGGGACGGCAGGCAGCGAGTGTGGAGTCGCAGGCCCCGGCAATTTATGGCCTCGCGACTGCATAATTCACGCCATCTCCCTGCAATCGCGGCGTGTGGTCGATAGCTCGCTCGCGCCCAGCCCGCGATTATCCCACGCCGCATCCTGTACAGCGTCGTAAATTTTCTCGAGCGCAGCTTTCCACACGCTGCCACACGATCTTGACTCGTTTTGCAAAACGCATTTTGTCAGTGCTGTTAAAGGGATATTTATTATATTTATTTCGTATATCAGGCGTCCTATGAACACTCGTAATTTGCGCAGGCAGCAGTATTTTCGTATTCAGTTTACGATGTATACGGTTCTTTCAAGTTTGCATTTTCCTTTTTTTTTTAATTATGTATTTTCCTTGTATTAATTATACTGTGTATTTAATAACCCTCTAAGTTTGCAGCGGTTCGGTTTCCTTGAATGTAATTACAATGGTATTAAAAAGAATTACCCTTGGACGCGTTTTTCTTCGTCGTGTATCGCTTGTTCGCATATTTTTTAGTACCTGGTACATAAAATGCGAACTTTTTTTTTACCGTCAACAAAAGCTCAAAAGCTACTTAGAAAAGAAAAAAGCAATAAATAGTAGTGTCGCGTGTAATAGTTTTAGTGCCACCTCTAGGAAAACTGTACAGGTGCTTTTATTTATTTTTTTTGCAGGTAACTTTCGCATATTTTAGCAAGGTGTGAAACTTTCCTCCAAACGAATATGAGTGCTGTATTTGAAATATTGTTTCTTATAGGATATTCGCGGTAAAGTGAGCACTTTTCAAAGTCCTCTCATTTGGAATAATAGCCAATAAATGTATATTAGCCTTAGACGTTAACTTCCGGTGGAATATATACACTGTGTTCATTACTCACACGACATTTTTTTATTTAAAAAGATGCTTAAAGGATAAAAAAATTGCTGAAAGGAAAAAGTAGCTAGGGTCTCCAAAGTGTTCACTTTACAGTGAACAGGCTATAGGCTCTAGTATTAAAATTTTAAAAAAAATAAAACTGTGGTCGAAATCGCGAGTTGTGCCTCACCTGGGGTGTTGGTGGATGGTGAGGGGCAGTAGGTCGATCCGAACACACGAGGTTTGGGCTGCTTATAACTCATCGAGGTCTTGAAAGCCAAAAAGGGTGAAACTAGGTGAGTGTGGAGCGGCGCCGGAATGCAAGGACGGGGGAAACTGGAGATCCCCAAAGAACCCGTTGACCAGCGGCATCGTTCGGCACAATTCTCACGTGGGAAAATCGGGGAGCGACCCCGCCGGGAATCGAACCCTTTTTCTCCTTGGTGGAAAGTGAACGCTCTAAAATAATGAGCTTGGCCAGTATATGACTTGCCGTGTGTAATCAACATATGCCGTAAAATTTTACACGTTTGTCTCATTTCTATGGAATGATAATAAACATTGAGGTTTTACTCAGCATTTGTGTAATGTTATTAGGTCTTCTCATGCGGATTTACTTTGGGCATGATCGTGAAAACACTCTTAATTACCTCTTGACGGCGTTAACATTTTCCACGTTGAAACGTTTTGGAAAAACTTGGGGAGGAGTAAATTACTGAGCGTGCTGCGATATACCGTAAAAATGTACGGTCGCCATGGGAAAATCCGGCTTGTTTTTCTATTCCGTTCTTTCGCGGCCGCGCGCGAATGAGGCAAGGTGATTACTAAGGCGAGACTACGTACAATACATGCCCGAATGTCGACCTTATGTCTTACAACTCCTTACAATGCTTCCTCCAGAGGCACACCTGGCTACAAGACGGAGAATCGTACAGAGCATCCGGCCTTTATAGGAGAACTGCCGAACATTCTGTCGTGTGATACGGCTGCAAACGACATAATGCAAGTACCAGTTTGTCGAATGTTCCCGTGAGTGTTTCTTGTTCGTGGCAGTGCCCAAAACAGGTGGTTTCGCGATGAATTCCAGGCAAATCCGACGAAGGAATGTTGAGGTAGTACACCTCCGAGGTCCAGTGGCTGTGGTTGCACGCCATACAACTGCAAGATTGCACGACAGTTCAGTTCCTTGCCCGCAGAGGCGACGAGGCATTTCGTGTGCGTTGATTTCAGTTTCTGTATTGAGAAATAGCTTCAGACAGGCTGCGAACCGAATTAGAATCCACTAATTGCGCCGGAAGATGATCCTCAGCATGCCCTTGACTCTTGTTAATTGCAGATGCCTCCATCTCCGAAGACATGATCAGTTAAGTTGGGAAGGTTTCGTGTGCGGCGATGTCGCAACTGGCTCGTTGCCACTACCAGATGATAGCGCTGGTGTTACAAGAGAAGCAAAATATTTTCTAAATGTTTAGGATATTACATATTTTCTGATGGATGTGATACGATAAAGTAGCCTGGAAAAAGTATGGAAATGGCTGAAAATTCTTTTTAGAAACTAGTGAAAGAAATCACAGGAATTAAAAACTTTTATATTTTTTTCGTACATATTTCAAAACTGAATAAAATGTATACGTTTGGCCACAGCTTATGATAGTATTTTCGTGGATTTTTTTATGTCCTTCGCCCGTAGGGGGGAGCAGGGTAAAGTGGCCACTCTAAGATAAAATTATACTTCAGTCGTGTACTGAAAGTGAAACAAAAATATAAAATCACCCTCCATACAAAATAGGTATTGTACAAACAACTAAAAGTATTTTTTTTTTTTTAAGTATTGTGAGTTATTTGTATTTTTTATTGAATTAAAAAAAATTGCTTACAAAATGGCCACTTTGCCTTGCTAAGTCGGGTAAATTGGCCACTGACTGGCCACTTTCGTTCTTCGCACTGAACAGTTTCTACCCTTTGATATATAATCTACAGCCATCAGCTGGGGACAGAATTAAATACTAGCCAGTTACGAAAACCAATACAAACACGCTTCTGCACAATACAAATACGCCTGCTAGAAGCGAAGGTGCTGATCCAAGCATTACTTTTCGTATGGACTAGTATTACCTCCCCTTTTTCTAACTTCAATCATTTAACACTCACGTGGAGAATGTTTCAACTCATTAGATGGTTGGCCATTTTGCCCTCTTGGACGCCATTACACTAAAGCTTGTCTAGAGTAAAAAATAATTAATCTACTGAATTTTTTGACGCATGATTTTTAACGCCTAATTCAAAATTTTGTATTGGGATTGTAGTGAATAATTATTAACCTAATATTTACTGAGATAAAACTAATAGTTTTCATCACGTACATCAGGCATGAACACAACTACAAACACCTTAATATATCGAATAACTTGTAGGATTACCAGCACAGATGCTCTTGGAACACTTATCATCTTCCCTCTTAATTGTTTGAAACCCTCGGCACCAGACTGTATCACACTCCAGCGAAGTAACAGTTGATGGCCACTTTACTCGGCTCTCCCCTATTTTAAATTCTAACTTCCGTGTGAAATTTAAACTCAAAATAGGCGACTTTAAGAAACACTTCAACTGAAACAGAACTCTTTGTTTAAGTGACGTTTTGAAATTTGTAGGGAACAATATTTTATTGCAAAAGTATAATATTTGCGTTATAAAAATATAACTATTTAAAAAAAATGATTTCGTATTTTTTTATTAAGGTATCATAGATATGTCACAAAACAATAAAATACAATCAAAACCTACTGATAAAATCTGTTAATGAACGACCTTAAGGGCCCCGCCTGGCTGGAAGTAATTCGGGTGTCCGAGGCCTGAAATCGTGGGATCGCTACGGGCGACCCATGCACGCTCATCATACGCCTCGTCGCCTCTATGTGCAAGGCACTGAACTGGCGTGCAGTCTTCACATTGGCAACTCGTTTCTTAAGATTTCTCAGCTGCGACCCTATCATTTTATGACGTAATAATGAAGAGGAAAACGTATTGCACGTTTATCTGCAAATTTGAAATTCCCGCACTTGTATACACGTACGTAAAAATGACCTTGTAAACGTCCGTTTTGAAAAAAAACTAAACTTGTAATAGGATGCGGATTGGTTTTTGAATGATAATCCTAAATTGACATATTTTACGCATGTGGAACCGTTTGTGAATAAGAGAAGCTCTGTGCATCTTTATGTGGCCTAGCCAGACGGAACATTGTGTAGCCTTCACCTTCACATAAAAATTAACATTGTCGTGGGTCTTTCAACAGCATGCATGTGTCGATTAAGTTACGCTCTGAAATTGATACAAACATAAGAAAACACGCAAATTCTTTCATGCCAGTGTATAAAACGAAAAGAAAAAATAATGATGTTGTTGGTAACCTTGAACGTTTATCCATTGCATTTATTTACTTTACTTAACTGCCAGCGACTGTGTATCAACCAATTATTGTTTACGTAAAATTTCATGCAGTTAAGGTTTGGTAATTTTTTTTTCATATGTTTATTTTGAAAGTGCCCTGTTAACAGAAGGCTGAAGGGTTATGCGATACTTTAACAGCGCCGCAATAGCGATGTTGTGTTAAAAATGAATAACAATTGTTTTATATAATAGCAGGATCCTAATTGTGACACAAGTATTTGACAGACATAGCGATGTTAGCGATACTCAAGTATTTGACTTATCACACACACATTATATATATATATATATATATATATATATATATATATATTAGGAAACGCGATTCTTATTTTGGTTATAAGTATTTCCAATGTAACAATTTCACAGTTATTGAGATTCACAATATCGATATTTGAAATTAACGATGGGAAATATTTTCTATGTAATTATGAGCTATTTTTCATTATTTTCGGATGTGATATATTGCACTGATATGAGTACACTTAGCGTGCAACGGTATCTGCTGTACAGAGAAACTGACGTAGAACGGCCTAACTGAACGGCGAACCGTGTTCTGTTGCACCCGGCTTCGCACTCGGAGGGCGAAGCACGCCGCCGTCGGAAGGACGTACCGTTCCGCTTCCCAGCTACACGAGCGCAGCTTCCAGGAGCTTTCGGTCGGTTGCCTTGGCAACCCGCATTGTTGTTGTGCGGGAATTCCCGGCTCTGCATATTTTAATGCGCTGCATTACTCATCCCACGACATTCCAGCGTCATAGTTTGCTTTGGCGCTACATTCCGATCATAAAGTTTCGTGCTCGANTGTGTGTGTGTGTGTGTGTGGGGTGTGTGTGTGTGTGTGTGCGCGCGCGCTTGCTGTTTACACGTGTAAGTTACGTTGGTTTAGTTTGTAAGGCAGCCCCTCGTCATTCTTTGTAGAAACCTTGCATAAAAGAAGGGGCTTTAAGACTATGTGGGACGTAAATTACTTTAAAGTTGCTTTACTGAAGCCCACCGATTTTTTTTGGAAGTCAACTTAGGAAAACAGTGAAAGAGCAATCCTAGATGAAATTTTCTGCCAGCTTTGCGGAAAAATATCTTGCTGGACTGGTACATTTATTTTGCAAAATATCTTGCTCTGCAAATACATATAGAAATTCACGGCTTATGACGTAGCTCTCGTGCAGAAATAGAGAATTCTGGTAAAATATTTGCTCACAAATTCATTATAAACCATCATGAAGGATTGTCGTCTCTTTGTTTGTCTATACTGGCTTCCATAAAATTTAGAGTAAAGTTAACTTTCGTAGCGTTAATTTATGTCCCACCTATTTTTAACAGAGCGTTGGTAGATAAATTAGCGCTGAACACGTTAGTTGAAATTTACGGGTTTTGTAAAGCTAATATAGAAAAATTAGAAGAAGCAGTCCTAAATGAAAGTTTATGCCTACTTTGAGAAAATGTTTTGACGGAATGATACATTCATTTTAGTGCAGTATCTTACGCCGCAATAAAATTTGTTGATTTACGGTGTAAGAAAGAACTCGACAGTAATGGCAAAACACTTGCTCAGAAAATTAGTTTAAGATATTACCTAGGATTGCCGTTTCCTAGTTTCTCCAACTTCGTTTCCACAAACCTGTGAAATTTTATTAATCTGCTTGGTGTTTATCTATGTACCACGCCCTTTCAACAAGATAATGATCAAACTTTTTCGTTGGACATGTGTTTTTGTATGTTGTGCCATCCATCGCGAGCGAAGTGACTAATCAATACGTTATGTTCTGTTTCCAGGTAAGCTGAGTCTTCTAGCAGTACGCAATGCGGTCGACCTACCTAGGTAAGAAGTAGATACTTAAATTTGAAGTTGAAAGTGAAAAATGGGCTTTGCGGATCTTGTCAGACTGTGAACTGCAAATTAATCGATTGCAGTGATAATGTTTATGCTCTGTTTGTTACGATTTCTACCTTTTGTAGGCTGCAAACTAAAAGTGTTGGTTTTTGCGCGATTCTTTAAAACTCTGTTCATCATACAGTCCTACTGTGACATGATTTTACCCAGCGAGATATTTAAATGTTTTTGTCTGTGATCGGCTTTCGCTATTATTCTACTATTTTCAAGCACATTTACTCAAATTTTTTTATAAAGAATAATGTAAGTTTTTATGCCGGTAGGCCGAATTGCAGGTTTGGGCAACATTCACGCTAGACTCATCGTTGGCTTACTCTGCACTCTAAACCAGGATCCAGAAAGAGTCGGTAGAGTTGAAATTTTTTTCGATATTGTCGGATAAGACAGTTTTCAGGTTTGTGTCTATTTTAACTTTTTTTTTTTTTTTTTTTTTTTTTTTTTTTTTTTTTTTTTTTTTTTTTTNAACCGGAAAGTAAATAGAACCAGATTTAGAAATATAGTCACCCTGGGCAGTGTGTTTGCAGTCACCCCCTCCCCCCAACCTCGCCTAAATCTCTTTTCTGTAATAAGAAAATATATCGAAAAAAAATAATGAAATAAATATAGTAAAAGAACAAACAAACATTCTTATACATGCGTGCATGGCAGCTTACTATGAAGCAGCTTACGTTGGCCCCATTGCGAGACATGTAAAATTTATTGTAACTCTTTAGGGGATTTGTGGCAGGTAAGTACTTTTTATATATGTATTATTTTTAAGGCGCATTTTTATGTAACCCTGTAAATTTAAATATCAGTTTGTAATGTTTTAAAGTACCGGTAATTTGGTAAATTTTAAATTTATAAATAATGTATACCCCGTAATATTTTTGTAATCTGCTTGCAAGTCATCGTTTTGTACTACGCTTTCATTGCGTATTTTGAATCTGTTGGGGTGGAGGACGCACAAAAAAAAAAACGAGAGGTGCCCGGAAATTAAAACTCTGAACGGAAATAGTTTTTCCCCTTTGCGCTGCTATTGATTTTTTTTCCATCTTTTCTTATTTGCCTTCAATTTGCTTCTGCAGCATGAGAGACATGGCTGTGGAGTTGGGGGCAAGTTTTATACACGTGACAGAGTGGTCTGGGGGTCATTATGACACACTGTTGCAATACGCACCTGGCATATTCCCTCTTAATTTTTTTTCGAGGTGTTGTGTTAGTGGTTTAGAATTTTATGAGCTTGCAGCGTGGAGTTTGGGTATACTCTCTGCGACAGTTATTCAGGAAGAGTATAAAAGTATACCCAAACATTGAAGGTCTATAATATAAAAACCAAACAACCTACAACCTTGATTGACCAATTAAATGAACCGCGGAACTGTGAAGTTTGTTTACCATAACTTCATAAATGTACAGTGTGACCACCACGAGCGGCCCGGACGACATCTACGCGATAATCAAACTCGTTCCACACTCTTGTCAGCATGTCCGGTGTTACGGTTTGGATGGCATCCGTAATTCACGTTTTGAGGTCTTCAATGTTAGCCGGCAATGGTGGAGGAAACACTTGATCCTTTATGTACCCTCATAGAAAAAAAATCGCATGGGGTAAGATCCGGGCTTCTTGGAGGCCAGTGATGAAGAGCCTGGTCACCAGCTGCTCCTCGACCAATCCAGCGTTGCGGCAACGTCTCGTTCAGGTATCCGCGAACAGCTAGGTGCCAATGGGGTGGCGCACCATCCTGCTGGAAAATTAAATCCCCGCCGCCTCTTCTAACTGAGGAAACAACCACTCTGTAAGCATGTCCAAATAAGGGATTCCAGTAACAGTGGGCTCTTTTGAAAAAATAAATGGCCGAAAACGGTGTCTTTGGATACAGCGCAAAACACGTTTACTTTGGGGAAGCANTTTGAAAAAATAAATGGCCGAAAACGGTGTCTTTGGATACAGCGCAAAACACGTTTACTTTGGGGAAGCACGCTCGTGTTCGGTGGTTTCATGTGGACGCTCCTGACCCCATATCCGCACTTTGTGCCGGTTCATCTTACAATTTGTATGGAACGTCGCTTCATTGCTAAAAACCAGCTTAGACATAAAGGCATCGTCTGCCTCGTTCTGGGCACATAAAGGAAACAACAGATCGTCCCCTTCACATTGACGTGTCGAATGCGAGCTCGCTTCCCCCTCGCCACCTCAACCCGAGAGTTACGAACGCCATCCAAACTGTAACACCGGACATGCTGACAAGAGCGTGGAACATGTTTGATTATCGCGTAGATGTCATTCGGGCCTCTCATGGTGGTCACATTGAACATTTATGAATGTGTGGTAAACCAACTTCACGGTTCATTTGATTGGTCAATGAAGGTTGTAGGCTGTTTGATTTTGATATTATAGACCTTCAAAGTTGGGGTATTCTTTTGTACTCATCCTGTATCTTTTGGTGACACATGTAGAATTCGTGCGACGGAGTGAATTAGCCGGAAGCCATTTCGTGTGCATACGAAATAGACCTCCGTTGATGGGACATGTAAAACGTATGCTCATTAAAGTTTGATTATTGGTAAGAGCTCGTTGCAGCTCTCCCCTCTACCATATATGTGGTGTCTCCCTCTTCTATGGTGACAGTAACAACTCCACGTTAAAAATGAGTGTTCTCCTGACCAGTAATAAATTTTGAGGCTTTCTCCCTCTGATCCTGTAGAATTTTCTTTTGCTTGAATTGCATGTTTTTTAATGTTATATCTGTTGATGGTATTTTATGGTGCTTTTACCAGTTTTTTATCTTCAGGGCTGCTAGTTATTTTTATACGTAAACGTGGGGGGTCCCAAATGTGGCCATGTTTGCCCATTCCCAGCAATGCATATTTTCGAACATTAACTTCGCATTTGATAAAGATGGTAGTGTAGAAGAGTAAACTTTTTCTTGACGAAACCATGTATATTTTGCAGCGATTTTATAACATCACTGGGTAATCGTCAGTGTAGCTATTGCAATTGCCTGTGTCTGCAATGCCAGATGGCACGAAAGGGCTTAGCTAACGACTCTTTACGTGCACTTTATTTCTATGTCTTGTCTTGTGTGGAGTTCGCTCGAAGCCATATTTACACTCTAGGAAATTATTTGAAAACTTATCATATCAGTGTATATGTACAGTGATAAAGCGCGAATGGTAAAATATTATTCCATGAATCCATGGTAACGTTACTACAGTTGCTCAGGAAAGAGTCAAATGCGTATGGAAGTTGCCAACTTTGTATAGTGGCGATGCTAAACATTACCATTTTTCAGCCTGATACGCAGTACTATTTCCATACACTATATATGCTTTACAGTGTAACTTTAATTTACGTATAACGACACGTGAAGGTAATGCTCCTAAGCCAGCTGTGAAGACACCTGTGATTACTGTAAAATATATTCTAGTTTACTCCTGCTGTCTCGTCTAAAATATTAGATCTGACTCGGCCGATTAGGTATCATTTATCTCGTTAACTGCGAAGGAAATATCTTGCTACTGATCTCGACTTACAAACTGCGATAATTCATGTGGCGCGGAGTATTTAATTGCATAAAGTACTACACTTTGATGCAAATTGGAAAGTTAATTAATTTTTTATAAACATTAATAGTGGCGAGCATACATAAACGACGCAGCAGTCGCAGCTGCGAAGGCCGGAGTCGATGACGAAACTTGTGCTACGGAGAAAACGAAGAGTGGCGAGTCGAATACGAACGTAATATTCCTACTTTACGAGTTGATGCAGAAGAGAAAGGTGCAGTGGTGAGGTAATACATTACCTTGGTTCAGCAGTACCTTTCATCTGTTAACGCCGCACGGTTTTGATGTAAACAAGATGTATAATGGTTTCTCGGCGACAAGTAAGTAAGGTCTTTACCCCGTGAAGTTATATAATAATAAATAATAATAATAATAATAATAATAATGATACATAAAATGTGGCAGTCCGGTGCTGTGCAAACTGTCCCGCCAGGAACTTACAATGAGAAGTACTTAAAATTTTCAAAAATAGCGACCACGAGGGTGATACGAAGACTATAAGCATGAAAGTAATGAAAAAAATTCATTTTCAGATATTACTCCAGTAGATTTAACTGCGAAAGGCTCGATGATTAAAATAAAATTCCTAATGAGTTAGTGGACAGACTTTTGGTTGCATCGCAAAGTTCTAGAAACTATTCTCGCACGAATGAGATGATTTCCGTAGCCCATAATTAAAAACTAAAGTAAAAGTGTTATTTTTTTATGAGCTTAGCAGTGCATGTGAGGCACGACTGTCCTCGATACTAAAATTTACACGTGTGCTATGCACGGGAAAAGTGAAATTTTTATTCTAAATAATTTGTTTACATTGAAATTGTCACGTGCCTCGTTGATGTTCGTTTCGTATTCTACGGCCCAGTTTTTTTTTTTTTTTTTTTGTTAAATGCCTATACACAAGTGCACGGAAGCAAGAATGCCGCTGAAGAATATTGGAAGAACGAGACAATGCGTGGTGTTTAATTCTGACCCAACTGTCTCACGTGCACACGCCTGCCTCTCGTCCAGCTGCTAATTGCGTGTATGCGATAGTGAAAGTACGCGAGTGCACAGTTGGCGGTTATGCGAACGGGCATGCGAACTTCACTTCTGACCAGTCGGGCCATGGGCTCCAGCAGTTGCCCAATTTGTTGCTCCTTTAAGCTTGTGGCGATTTCTCACGATATAGTGCTTATTGCCACGAATACGTGTTTCAGTTTTTCACATTGATTAAACATTTGGTGTTGAAAGGCAGCGTTTGAAATAGTCGGTAGGGTATTCGAACATATTCCGGAGCCCAAGTAGTTCATAAACGATCAAGTATGCGCACGGCACTCGTTATATATGATTTAAAAAGGGTTTCTGTTTGGACGTGAATTTTAAACGATTCTCCTACTCCGCCTTTCGTTTCTTATAAAACAAAAATTTGAAAGTTATAATTTTTCAGGTTGATAAATATTTTTAATATTGTTATACTTACGCGCGCATTACAGACATATGTTACCATCATGGAATGGTTTTTCACTATTAAATGATTCTATTTTTTTTTTAATTATCTTGGTAGGATTTCAATAATAACAGTTTATAATTATAGGGCATTCAAATGCGGGAATTTTATTAGATTATATTTTACGACATAATTAAAAAAAAAAAATGTTTTGGAGTAGTGGTGGTGCGTGAGGCCGTGCTTCTCAAGCTCTAGCAGTGGCCAAATTTTCATACATTTTGCTCAATATTGTATTTAATCAAAGTTTCAAATGAGAAGTATTATTGACTCAAATTGATGCTATTTTCCTTTAACGATGGTTAGAGCTCATTTTTGTTGCCAGGGATAATTATTTGCAGGTTCTTGGCGTCGCGGCGCGCGCACCGCCTCGACGCTCTGCCCCGGCCGAGCGCGAATGCCGTCCCTCAGCCAGTCCCTCGCGCTGGCCGGAGCCGCAGAGAAACACGGGAATCTCGCCCTTACGTACGCCTCCTCCGGGGAACCCCTCTGCTTCTGCACGTGGGGGCAGTAAACTCAAAACAGCGCTGCATGCCCGCTTCGCGCCGCCGACGACAAACGTTCGAACAAAACTCGTCGTCGCTCGAAAACTATCCACTCAAATAATTTCCAAATTTTACTGGCGAATCATCGATATTTGCTAACCGGGACGCGATCATAAGCTTTTTTGTACTGGGTGTATTTTCTACGTAAAAAAAAGGCAAAACAATGGTCTGTTTTAATTATTTTTCTGGACGCGCGCAGGAAAAAGTAGCAAGCGAGAGACACTTTTATTTTGAGAGAGAGAGAGATAGATAGGTGATAATGGTTTAAAATTGCCTCTTGTGATTTCCTTTTTACGGTGCGTAGAACGCCGAAAATATTCCAACTGTGTACGAGAGCGGCAGTTACGAAATGTCTGCTTTCTGTTATCTTCATTACACTTTTAACTAATACTGTGTTTGCATAGAGTTAAAATAATTTTGCTAGNAATGTCTGCTTTCTGTTATCTTCATTACACTTTTAACTAATACTGTGTTTGCATAGAGTTAAAATAATTTTGCTAGCTGTTAGTAAACATATATTTACTCTGTAGCAAATATTATTATTAAAAGCAATAAAACAAAGAAGACAGAGCACCTAAGTATATCTCGTTACTACAATACACACGTTACTTTAGATTCGAAATTTTCACTTATCTCACCCAATCGTANAATGTCTGCTTTCTGTTATCTTCATTACACTTTTAACTAATACTGTGTTTGCATAGAGTTAAAATAATTTTGCTAGTTGTTAGTAAACATATATTTACTCTGTAGCAAATATTATTATTAAAAGCAATAACACAAAGAAGATAGAGTACCTAAGTATATCTCGTTACTACAATACACACGTTACTTTAGATTCGAAATTTTCACTTATCTCACCCAATCGTATTCACAATTCACGGTTTACTAAGTTTGAGTATGTCATAGTGTGCGATAATTGTTGTCAGTTTACATTCATACTATGCATGCGCTTATTCCTCATTAATTTACTTATTGTAACAGCGTTATCCGTTTGCGTTTGATGAGTGACGAAATAAATATGTATGCTGTGTTTTTGCATGTGTCCACGACTTTGATCCATTCAGACCCGGCGTCCACAATTGTTTATACAGGGTGATTCTAAAATCATGGGACAAACATTGAGGGGTGGTAGAGCTCACTAAAACAAACAATTATTGTATAGGAATATATGGGCGGGAGTGACGCGTTGAGGCACAAACACAAAAATAACACCTGAAATGCAACACATTTTTTATTTACGTCACCGCTAAATGCCTTTTTACAGCAATGTTTATAATAATTGCTCAAAATGGCTACCACCGACAGTAATGCAAGCTTGGTAGCGTCGGTGGAGTGATTGGCGAACAGATTCAAATACGCCCGGTATTTCACGCACGCCACCATTGTCAGCCAATCACGCCATATGTAGAGCCAAGCATACGTAACTGTTGGTGGATACATTTCCAGCAACTGTTTTTTTTAACATTTTCTGTACGGAATCACTCGTTAAGTATGCTGCTAATGAACATTTTATGTTTCCGTTAATGTGTTATGTTTTTGTGTTTGTGCCTCAACGCGTCACTCCCGCCCATATATTCCTATACAATAATTGTTTGTTTTAGTGAGCTCTACCACCCCTCAATGTTTGTCCCATGATTTTAGAATCACCCTGNGTGTTATGTTTTTGTGTTTGTGCCTCAACGCGTCACTCCCGCCCATATATTCTTATACAATAATTGTTTGTTTTAGTGAGCTCTACCACCCCTCAATGTTTGTCCCATGATTTTAGAATCATCCTGTATAACGAACAGGCAAGTTATTTTTGGCCGGCGCTGTACACTGATGAGGCTGAGTACCGCACGGATCGTCTGTGCGCGTAAGTGATTCGCAAACCGTGCGGCGTGCTACTAGTCTAGGTTGTAATATTTCTTATTGCCATAGCCGAACACGAGGCCTGCAGTTCATTGGTTGTGATAACCAAACAATTGCCGTGCAGACTACAGCATTCATCAGATTTTTTTTTTTTTCGTAACACATGAAACCATAAATTAATGTGGGTCTTAAAAATTTCAATTTATGTTACATAGACTGAGAAACTCTTCTCGATTTTCTAATACAACCCCAACAAATCCAGCATGTATTGATATCGCTACCTGGCTTAGGTTCAGAAATATCAAAACCAAACTGTGGCTTATGTTCTGGAATGAAACGAATATCTACAATTAGTGGAGCTCTTTTTCAGTATTTATTTATCGGTACAGTGCTTGTAGTTTCATATTATTTACTTTTAATTGCTACTGCACTTCAAAAGAAATTATGTTTTATAAAATATTAAACCACTAGGTTTACTCGTAGAATATTAGTAGTATAAAGTTAATAACCCTAAAAGATACAGATTATAATTAACAAATCCATAGAATTATATACGTATCTACTAGGAAATTAATTATTCATTGATTACTGCTGCTAAGTGACTTGAGAAAAGGACGAAGAGTATTTGCCAAGGATACAAAAAAAAATTCTATAGTTCCTTGTAATATTATTTAAAAATAATGCTCGAATTCTAGTTAGCTTTTAAAATTCACTTATTTCCATTGCGTATCAATTAATGAACTTCTATTATACTGCATACTCGTATATCTTTGGAAGAAAAACAGTGTGTTGCGAGTTCTGATAATTTTCCGTTCTACTAAATCTTCGATGTGTGAGAGAGTATTGAATTTGGTGGCAGAGTATGATAATAGCTCTTATCAGTGCTGACATCTGACACATACACACCGTTCCAAATACGTTTTCCAGCTTCTCATAAACCAGAAAGTTTTTAAAATAACAACCTCTAGGACTACGCTGCCAGTTTGTCTAATCCCAACAAAATAAAGGATTAATATTGTAACATGTTATGGGCGAAAATGTGTCTCAAGGTAGTTTTTTTAGATACATATTTTGGAATAGTAGTAAATTTGCAAAATGAAACCTGTTATATGACCAGACATTCAATAGAAAAAGTATTGTTTTTGTAAAGGTAAAACTATCGAACATAAAGTTTGTAAGTTAAGGTTTATAACTGTGTAGTTTTATTAAGAAGGCAGCTGTAAATGCAAAAATGTTTCACAAAATATACGTCGATGACTACACTGTAGTCTATTAAATGCCATATTTTCGGTTTTCTGGTTTTGAAGGAGGAGGCCGGGGGTCTACTTACCTGGGGAAGGAGAGGGGTTGAAACTGGCTATATCGATAGCACCTGGTTGTTTCACCTGCCGGTCGCCACGGTTTTTGAGGTTGAATTAATGTTACATATTTACGAGCTGACTTGACACGATGAAAAGTGAACACGATCGCCATGACAAAAAACAAATACGCTATCGTACTTCGTATGGAGTGCACTTTTAATACGAGAGCAATTAACTGTCTTCGTAAGGGAGCGAGTCTATTTATGTTGTTGGCGAGAAACATCGCAGCTTAGAGGCAAGACTGAATTTCAATAGCCTTTGGCATTGCTGGTAATGTTGTTGGTAGATCGGCGAGTGAAGAGTAGCGTGAAAAAACGACACTCGCCGGTTTTTCTCCATAGTTTTACTCGGAGTCAACTAAACGATGCGAAGTCATTAGATTCATGTAAATTATCAAATTAAATTTGCATGTAGATATTTTAAATTCGTTTTAATTTACCGTAAATTATTTCCTACTACACCAACAATGGCGAATCCACGATTGTAAAATGATTTTATAAGTTTTTGTATTAGTAAGTTACATTTACTCCGCCATCACTGGACGTGATTTGAATATATCNGTAAAATGATTTTATAAGTTTTTGTATTAGTAAGTTACATTTACTCCGCCATCACTGGACGTGATTTGAATATATCGGGGTTTCTCCTTAAAATTTCTTAGTAATTTTATTTATCATTGGGTATCTGAAATATATCCTTGATACCGGTATTAGTACTGCCGAAACTTAACCACTCGACATACGTAAAAAAACCCAATATATCACCGGAATGTAGGTCGTGATTAAATGAAAAAATTACTCGCCCGGAAAACACAGACGATGGCCTTGATAACATTCACGAAAACAAGCCAAGAATAGCTCTTTGCCGATGGATATTTGAAACATGAAAACTAACTATCCCACAAGGAATTCTGTTCGGAGTTCTCAGAAACTAAACGAAACAAAAACGTGCGAGTGACACTAATCTCGTACTCTGTTTGGACGATTGTGACTGCGCAGCTAGGGTCGACACTCTACCCAGAAAACCCGTTACACGTACTGCAGCTATCGCAACGTCACCCTCGTTTACACGAACATATGCTGATCCCTTTTCTCTGTCTCACAAACCGTCTTATCATTGTTTTGCATTACGTTCTGTGCCACACTTCACGCATGGTTGTGTATGTTGCGAGTACTGCCGTGCGAGTAGTTCTGCGTTACACTTACACGCCTGCGCCCATTGCAAGTGTCATTTTAAGAACGTAAATGTCGGCAGGGTCGTACGCAAGGGGGGAGCCAAATGTAAACAAAGATGTGAATAGATTTTGGAAAATTAACTGAAAATAGTGCACTGAAAATTGAAATCAAACAATTACAATAAGTTTCCCTTGAGTGTGCACTTAAAATAAAACATACGTTTTACATTGGGAAAAGGTTTTTTCTCATTCTGCGAAGTTCTCACTTCAGAAATCGAAGTTAAGCTTCTACCAAATTAAAATCGGGTGCCTGCAACTGGTAGTGTTGATAAGAAAAAAAGTCATACTTCTTAAAGCTTGCTATAGGTTATTCACGGTAAAGTGAGCACTTTTGAAAGTCCTCGCATTTGGAATAACAATCAATAAATATATTTTATTTTAGCATTAGATGTTGAATTTAGAGTGCGGTGAATACAAACATTGTGTTTATTACTTACGTGGCAATATTTATTTAAAAAAAGGTGCTTAAAGGATAAAACATTAAGGAAAAAGTAACTACGGCCTCAAAAGTGCTCACTTTACCGTGAACAGCATTTATACTACTCGCGGTTTTTTTCACACTTTTGAATAAAACTTTCGAAAAATCATCCCATTTATGACATTTTTTATTGTTTCCTAAACATGCAACGCATTACGAGCGTTTTCTACTTGTGTCGGCATAAAAGTACCCTATTTTTAGTGAAATTGAAATTTTATTTATATTTGATAAATAAAATAGTTAACTTAAAATTAATATATTTAAAAACGGCTAGAAAATAGGTATTTAGGTCATGCCTAGTAAGAAATACTATTGTGCAAAATATTATTACACTGAGTGCGCACGAATGCGGAGAGTTGTCCCCGTGATGTAATTTTCTAGACGTGGTTGAGCTTTGTTTGCACGAAGCGGAGGGATATGTAACAGTGAACGGACTATATATGCGATGGACGGTCAGTAAGTTTTCTTCACGCGAAGCGGAGAGATTTAGGCGGCTCTTAAACAGCGAGGTCTCGAGGGACGATGAGGGTGAAGTGAGGTGAGTACGGAGCAGCGCCGCAATGAAAGGGCGGTAGAAACGGGGAGATCCCCGAGAAAACCCGCCGACCGGCGGCATCGTCTGCCAGGTTCCCACACGAGAGAACCCGGGAGCGACCTCGCCGGGAATCGAACCCGGTTCGCCTACTGCCGTGTCCCCCCGGGGTTCGCCGGGCTCGCTGGCCGGCGTCCCTCGCCGTCCGGGAGGACGTCTTCAACCTGCGACGGCTGGGAGTCTGGCGACGACGCGCGGAGACGGAGGGCCTTACGTCAGCGCTCTGTTGTTCCATCTCCCGCGCGGAGTCTGTGGTTCAAGGCCTCCCGGTCCAGAGTCGGACCGGGAACTGGTTAGACCTGTTGCGACTCCTACACTACGGTTCTCCTTCTCTAACTCGCCCGGAATCGCTTCTGATATTTATTTCGTCTGCCCGAGCCCGCGGTAAGATGCAAGATGACTCCCGCAAAGAACTCGAAGAGTCTGATATTACTTTGCGTGTCACAACCACGGGCTTAATGTAGGCGTTGCGTCCTCGACGTTTGCTTGCGATGTACCTGCAAAACGCTGAATTGCTCGTGGTTTTACCAGTGCCAGCACGTTTTTTTTTTTTTACGTTCTGTTAAAAAGTAACTTCTTATACTTACATTAATTACGTTACTTGAATATTTTCTAATTGGCGTCAAAACATCCAGAGGCAGGGCAGGCCTACTGAAATTCCGAAGCACGGATTTGCATAAACTGTATGCTAACCACGATTCCAAACCACGTGATTTTGACGGAGCTGGTGGCAAAAAAAAAAAATTAATTTTCGGGACTCTGGAATAGTTTCTGCGCATCTGACATACGCACACAAACCCGTATTCGCTCTCACGGACTTAACATCCTCATGATTTTCAGTTTTTTTCGTTACAAATTCTGGTAATTTTATATCAACACAGTGTGGACGCTGTGATGTAAGCTGTTCTCGGTAAAGTGAGCACTTTTGAGGCCCTGGTTACTTTTTGCTTTGTCATATTTTATCCTTTAACCACCTTTTAAAATAAATATTGTTATGTAAGTAAATACACAGTTTGTGTGTGTTCCACCGTACTCTGAAGTTAACGTCTAAGACTACAATAAAATATATTTATAGACTATTATTCCAAATGAGAGGGCTTTCAAAAGTGCTCACTTTGCCGTGAATGGCCTTATAGCTTGTAGGACGTGTAATGACCATAATTTGCCTCTTATATCGGAGTAAGTGGCAGATGGCGACATAATTTGCAATAGAGTTGTTTTGGCTATAATTTTTACCGTAATCTCGTCAGCTGTTAAAATCTGCATGTTTTAAACATTATATTGAGTGTATTGATCAAAATATTTCGTTTAAATATCTAATAGGCGCAGAAAAGGTAGCGGCCAGCCGCTATCCGCACATGTGGTTTATGCAGGCAAGTGAAGGGTGAAGAGATTTGGGTGGCTCTTAACAGCAAGGTCTTGAGAGCCGATGAGGGTGATAGAGCAGCGTTGGAGCAGCGTTGGAATGAAAGGTCGGGGGAAACGGGAGACCCCCGAAAAAAAAACCCGCCGACCAGCGGCATTGTCCGCCACGATTCACACTTGTGAAAATTCGAGAGTTTGCGGGCGGGGATTGAACCCGGTTCGCCGTGGTAGGAGCAGAGCAGGCTAACCGCTCAGCCACCGCGGCCCCTATGCAGGCAAGGATGGCTTTCACCCTCCACTCATCATCGCGGAGGGCGGTAATTTTGAAATCTCTGAACAGTGAACGGTAATAATTCATTACACGAAGATTCACAACCAGTATGGTGAAGTTAATAGCAGGTGTAAATATAAAGTTTTATCAAGTGTGTATGCCTATTGAAGGCTCAGTTTCACCCCTTTTGCAGAAATTCGTTGTTTTTGTATCATAATTTCGGATTCAGGGTAATTAATGACAATGTAAGATTATAGAAAGTATATATTTTAAGAGGAGGTTAGTATTTTTGTGCAGTCAGGAACACGTTTATATATTTTCAATAAGTTCCTGCCTTTTCGCAAGCAGGAATAAACGCACAGTGAAAATTAGATTAAAAGGTATTAAACAACTTGTAAACTGTACATTTTCTATAATAAAAAAATTTTCAGCAATATTTTTGAAACTGAAATTACACGAAAACGAAGAATTTATTCATAGTGGGTAATGATGAGCCTTAATATTAACGGACCTATAAAACAGTCCCGGTGTGTAGAATTATGAAATGGGTGTCACGCCGTCTTACTGGCGGGGCAAGGCGACTTTCCCGTCCAAAAGCTTGACGCGAATGGGAGGTGTTTTGTTGGTTGGATAAGAACACTTTCGCGAGAAATTAGGTAAGCTGATGGCCCAGGCCTTCCCGTCGAGCGTGAAAAGGTTCTGCGACAACGGCCGTTTCGATGCGTCTGGTCCAATAAATGCTTCGATTAAGGTGGACAGCGGCACGCAGTACCTTCGATAAGTGAGTGATTCATCGCGGATTGCAGCCGCAAACACACGCATAGGCCGTTCACGGTAAAGTGGGCAAAGGCCCTTCGGAAAGGCATTAACCACAAATATATGCTATTGCAGCCTCAGACGTTAACTTTCGAGATTGGTGAAATGCATACAAAGTGTTTATTAGTCACATGGTAATTTTTATATGGGAAAGTTGAGGAAAGAGAGAAATTTACTGAAAGGAAACCTTTAGCAGAGTCTTAAAAAGTGCTCACTTTACCGCTTCATCCGATGATGTTGCGTGGTTTTGCGGGTAAAGGTTGAAACGCAACCCCTAAGAAACTGGAGCGTCTTTATTGAATCCCGGGAGTTAACTTACTGTATCGCAGTTTCCGGGGTGTGCATTGCGAACCATCGCCAACAAGTACCATAGAAGATTACGCATGAGGTCACGTCTTCAGTTTATTGACCCCTGAAGTTACTCACTTTTTTTTACAAATTTTTAAGCAATTTGTATGCTTTAATATCACGTGATATAATCCGAAGCATCTAACTTTACAAGCATATAATTATAGGAGTTTATTAGTTTTTTTAACTACATATGTGTATTCCCCCACCCCTCCAACCACCCCCACCCCACCAATTAGTTTTAAGCAGTGCATTGGCAGTGTGTTGGTTGTTGGTAAGGCGGTTTTTCGGTGCAAGTTGTTTGGGGTTATGGGAGAACTTCTGAAGGGAAAAAAACCAACTCAAGATCTAATTTTTCTTCTCCTTTTGTATCCTTTTGTATCCTTTCGTCACACAAAACACATATTGTCTATGAAGCAGATTACTTTATTCATACGTCGATCCTGTTTCTATGCGATATTGTTCGGAATGAAAAGGCGATAGTAAAATGCAAGTTCCTATCTTGTGCTTTGAACGGAAACTGGATAAATCCAGTGCCCACGGATTTCAATATACTATTTTAACACTTAACTGGTCGTGGATTTGTCACAGTGGTATGCTTTGCGTTAGAATTACCTTGATAATTTTTGTTTTCAACGACTTAAATTTTGAAAGTGTAAGTTTTGTGTGTGTATATGTGTATATATATATATATATATATATATATATTTATTTATTTATTTATTTATTTAACAGGAAAAACTTACATCAAAATATATACGTTCTAGAACAATCTGATCCACTACATACCAGTTACGAGGTTAATATTTTTCTTACTTCATTACCAACTTTACTCGGAGCGTGTCGGTGTGTGTAATAAAATATATATTTTCTGTAACCTGCAAGCATTTTTATTTCAAAAGCTGATTTCAAAAGTATTCAGTTGACTGCTAACGTCCTGCAAGTTCTTTATGACTCCTGTCATTATGGATGAAATTTTGGTAGAAGCGGCATAGGGACAAGTGGAGAAAAGTAATTTTTTAAACTCTTTCTGTGTGGTAATAAAGCCGTGGGTCGTGGGTCTCGCACGCTCTCTCGTCAACCCATTGGGCGTATAGCACTAGACTTCGTTCGTGGCGGCAAAAAGGAGCTACTGCCAGGATGGCGACACTATAGGGGCCCTGCAGTGGTCTTGGTTTGAGCGCTAACTATTGTGTGCATACATTAATTTTCTGACAAAATATTCGTATTTTTATTATTATTATTGCCATGATACCCGGTTTTATTTATGCACATTAATGCTGTATGCTATTCATGGTAAAGTGAGCACTGTTGAAAGCCCTCTAATTTGGCATAATAATCAATAAATAAATTGAATTTTAACCCTACACGTTAACTTCAGACTGCGGTGGAAAATGCACACTGTGTTTATTGCTTGCATGGCAATCTTTATTTTAAAAAGTGGTACAAGGATGAAAAATGGCCGAAAGAAAAAAGTTACTAGGGTCTCAAAAGTGCTCACTTTACTGTGAACAGCCTATACCGACAAAATTGTGTGGTAAACAATTTTCTGTTTATTAAGTTTATGAAGATACGTTTTGGTGGCGATCCTGTTACTTGAACATACTTGACCGTTACTAGATGTTATTCCATTTCGTGCTTTGGACACTGTTACTTCGCTTTGCTTTCAAAGTCGTTATAAGAAGTTCGTTTACATTTTTAAAATATGTTTGCTGTTCAATTAATACACTTTTTTTTATTTAATCTTCATACACGTACGCGTGTAGTAAGATTTTTCAGTGTTCAGTTATATAAAAATTCTTACCACAAACTAAGTTTGAAATTCCACCGCAACCAACAAATACTGTAAAAAAAAAATTTTTTTGCCAGCCTTCCATTTCATAAATTTTAATAGACTAAAATATTTTTAGAAATAGAATTTATTATGTACGAGTAAAACGGTACACTCGAATAAGTGGACAACTTTATTGCACAAACGTTTTTATTCCACATGTAATAAATGAAAGTTCGGTAATTACGAAGAAATAGCTCGTGTTGCTTTTGCGGCCCTAAATTCTGCTGCCAGGTAATAAGACTCTGAAGTTTAACCTGGGAGTGTCAACTCTTCTCTTCCCATGCTCCTTAGCTACAGTTGTCAGGTACGGAAGTGAACACGATGGTCAAGGAAAGTAGTCTGCAGAACGAGCCTGGCGTATACTCCATGATCCTAGCGGGCTGGTATTTGCCCCCCCCCCCATCACCCCTTCCCAGCACACCCATACAATCATGCTGGGGCGCGGGCAATAAAGACCGTCCCCGCGTGAAGAATTTCATTTCAGGCGGAATCAAGATTCCGTTCGCCCGCTGCTCGAGATTTCTGCGTTCCAGATTAACGAGAGGGAGTCGGCGGAATTCGGTCACTTCGCAGTTCTCGCTCCGAGACCACGAATTGAGTTGCACCGAGGCCTTGCTTTTTATAAATCAGCAGGCAAAATAATGTTTCGGTTACTTTGTTTCCGAGGAAATTTTCACGCAAACGTGCTATAAAAAAAAAGTTGCAGATACACAGCGCACGCGATGGGGCGTCAGCTCGTAATTTTTTGGAGAAGGCATAAACCTTCTCATTGACTACCAATTCTTACAATGCACATTGTTAAATACGCTTTACGATTAGACGACAAGGAACACCATGAAAATAAAACTAAATTGTGGTAATCTTTTTTTTTATTTTTTTATTTTTTAATTTATTTTTTTCTTTTTTTCAATTTACGAAGTAAGAAATATCAAATGATAAATTCTCGATTTTCCAGCACACGAAGAAAAAACAAAAACAAGAAATTTTTAGAGGATGAAGCTGTCCCCAAAGTTATTTTTACTAACCAATTTACACTGAGTTAATATGAACAGTCTATGATGTCATTGTGAACATATTAATATAAAGAAACTTCACACTTTATTCGTTGTGCTTTCGTACAAATATTTAAATGTTTACTTGACGAGTGCGGCAGTCGAGGTAGCTCGGCTGTCGTTTAACTGAAGTCCGTATTACGCGAAGCTGGGAAAGGTAAATCATTGATTGGAGGTGGAGCATACAGTAATAGCTACAAATGATCCGTAAAATTGTAGTACTCTTAGGGCGGCTTTTCCAATTTGCTTCTGGTAATCTTCCACGGTCCCGCGCGTGTGGCAACAGCGAGTATGACGCGCAAGTAAAAGCCAACCTTATTCTCTGTCCTTCCTCGTTCTCTCTCGTGCCGAGACGACCTCGCAATGAAAGTGCATCCCAAATGTGCTACGTAAGTTCGTCGTGCTAATTACATGTCGTCTGCTTTAATGCAGCGGGTTTTGTGACCAGATCGTCTCCTGTACCCGAGTCCCGTGGGAATAACAGGAGACAACTTTCTGAGCGATATATATTATAGAAGAATGCACCTTAGGTCTTTCTTACATTCTGGCTGTTTATTCTGTCACATCAGTATTTCGATGTGTGTGCACTCTTTACCAGTCTTAATTTTCCAAGTCTTTTTGAGCTTGGTCAGAGCTCTAATAATTGACAGCAGTTGGAATGCTGTCGTGCTAATTACGCGCGAAACCAAGGAGCTCTGAAATTTACAGAGTGCGCTTTTCGCGGCTTGCTCGCCTCGCAAATTGGCTTCTCCCGTGGCGCCGCCGTCTTCGCGGTCGATATCGCAGGGCAACTTTTCGCACGTCTTGAGGCTTCCGCTCTCTCCACTGACCTTCCTTCGTACCCTTCATGACTGTACGGTTTCTTCGCCACTGGCCAACATGGCCCTTATGGATGCCGTATGTTGTTGAATTGATCCTCGCCTGTTTGTTCTTTTTTTCCCTCCAACATGACGGTGTATGTTTTAATGACCGACACCGTACGCTGTCAAAAATTCCCGTATGTTCGCTTAAATTTTTACTGAAATACCTAAGCGTGATCCGTAATGACAGGAAACGGAGTTTATCTCTGTAAATCAGAATACGGCATGTCTCCGCATTTCCTATAGCTTCGTGCTACGGGAACGAGCAATGACGAGTCTACACGAAGGTTTCTTTTTCACTGAAAATAGAAAATTATTGTTTAGCAGTTGAGATATCCGCGCCACGTAGACCTATTCCTTCAAACGTCAAAAAATAGCATCAAACACTTCTAACATCCTTAAACCACTCAGCGTTACAATAAACCGACGAAGTTACGTATGTCACATTTGTAGAAAGAATATATTCATACCGTAAATGGTCACAAGGTGGTCATAGGCGAGTGGTTAGAATCATATATTCCAAAACTTTTGAACCGTGTCCAAGCTAGCTTCAGAATAAAATATTTCAACTTATTTTTAATTAAATTTTCGTATACACAGTTAAACACCAGTTTAACAAAAATATTTTTTCGTTATCTGTTTTTTCAAACGAGAAGTACTGAAAAAAAAAACTAACTAGCAAATAACGGAGAGGTTCTGTCAATTCATTGGCAGTTTTGGGAAATTTATGGAAAGTCGGTTACTTAAAACGGAACGTATCTGTAACCGCGTAGACTTATGAAAAAATTTACCAACACTTTTCCGTAAAATTACGGATTATTTTAACTGTATAGTGCCATAGGAGTAAGAGACGGTGGAGATCTCTTCTGAACAGCATGTTGCAAGGCATCCCAGATATGCTCAATAATGTACATGTCTGGTGATTTAGGTGGAGATCTCTTCTGAACAGCATGTTGCAAGGCATCCCAGATATGCTCAATAATGTACATGTCTGGTGATTTAGGTGGCCAATGGAAGTGTGTAAAGTCAGAAGAGTGTTCCTGGAGCCACTCGGTAGCAACTCTCGACGTGTGGGGTGTCGCATTGTCCTGCTGGAATTGTCCACGTCCGTCGGAATGCACAATGGACATGAATGGGTGCAGGTGATTGGACAGGATGCTTACGTATCTGTCACCTGTCAGTCGTATCTAGACGTATCAGGTGTCCCATTTCACGCCAACTGCACACGCCCCATACCATGATAGAGCCTCCACCAGCTTGAACAGTCCCCTTTTGGCATGTAGGGTCCATGGATTCATGAGGATGTCTCCATACACGTACACGTCCATTCTCCCGATACAATTGGAAACGAGACTCGTCAGACCAGGCAACGTGTTTCAAGTCATCAACAGTCCAATGGCGGTGTTGGTGGGCCCAGGCGAGGCGTAAAGCTTTGTGTCGTGCAGTCAACAACGGTACACGAGTGGGCCTTCGGCTCCGAAAGCCCATATCAATGATGGTCCGTCCGTTGAATAGTTCGCACACTGGCACTTGTTGATGCCCCAACATTGCAATCTGTGCCAATTTGAGAAATCGTTGCACGTCTGTCACATTTAATGATTCTCGTCAGTCTTCAATTGTCCCGTTCGTTCACGATCTTTTTCCGGCCGCAGCGATGTCGAAGATTTGATGTTTTACCGGATTCCCGATATTCACAGTACACTCGTGAAATGGTCATACGCGAAAATCCTAATTGTATCGCTACCTCGGAGATGCTATGTCCCATCTCTCGTGCGCCGACTATAACACCATGTTTAAACTAACTTAAATGTTGATAACCTGCCATTGTAGCAGCAATAACCGATCTAGCAACTTTGCCAGACGCTTGTTGTCTTATATAGGCGCTGCCGACCGCATCGCGTTACTCTGATTGGTTCCATACCTCTGTTGTTTGCATATGCACGCCTATAC
>NQII01003486.1:113246-132642 GCA_002778355.1 Clitarchus hookeri | reverse complement strand
CGCTGCCCCTTCCAGCGAGGGTCGTGGAGGGGCTGGCGGCGTCCTTTGCCAATCCCGCAGGTTCGCTCGCTCGCCGAGAGAGAGCGTGCCGGGATTGGAGAGCCGCTGCTGGGTCTGATGTAAAAAAAAAATTGTGCGGATTTTCCCCGCGAAGTGAGGGAACACTTGTGTCCCGAGCGGAAAGTTTTGTGTGACCGTGTTAGAAGTAAGTTTTCATGTGGAAGTGTGGCATTTGTTTCGACTTGCCGCAGAAATGTTCATTGTCATAATAAATTCAAGCCACGAGGCGCGCTTTGTCTCGTGGGATGAGCACAGCAGGACGCGATTACAAGTACTATCTTTCTAGAAAATATTGTACAGGCAGCTGAAAACAAGAGTAAATGTTTTGCATACGAAATTGTGTTTAGTTTAGGCTGTGTCCTAATTCGCCGAGAGAGCATTCTCTCGCCCACTCTTGACGTCACATAGTCCTCTCTGCTGTTCCAACTCGGAGGAGAGNAAGGGGGGAGGGGGGGGGGTGAACGACGATGTTCGCTCGCTGCTCACTCTCGCACCCTCAGTGGCAACCATGTTGTTTTAAAGTCTAATCTCGAATATTCAGACACATGTTTATTGTCTCTACGGCAGTGTTAGAAATATTTTATTAATTTAACTTTATTATTACGATTGTGAAATGTGTAATACCAACAGTATTCCGTAAGATACGGAACATCAGAAATTGCGATGTGATTATGTTCGTGTTTCGTTTACGTTAATTGCCAGAATTTTATTAAACACTTTGCTTTGCACACAATAGTTGAGTTTTTGACTATACAACAATTTTCATAATTGAAATAAGTTGATCTTTCAAGAAATACCGAAGGCCAAAATTAATTTTTTTATTTTTCACTGTTTGTTACTTTTACCGTTACAGAAATTATGCCGAAGGCTCACAGAGGACACAAGTCTCAATTCGCTGGAGTGTCGGTATGTGCCAGAGTGAACGTGGAAAGAGAGAGAGAGACAGAGAGTGAACATACCTTAAAGTTGGGACACGGCCTTAGTCTTATTCCGCCTGAATTTCGCACGACGCATGGTCCTATGAGCTTGCTTTGTTACGCTAGTTTATTATTGCTTACGTTGAGTGGTGTGTATAAAATAGGGAATTAAGTTCATCCCTTCATTTAATACAGATAAAGCTTCTATCCAATTGACAACCTGGCGACATCCAAGTGTTTGCATATTTTCTCATCATAATGTACATAATTTTACAAACAGATGGTAATTTTAGGCAGGTTCAATTCCAATGAATGAAATAGCGCTATACTATTACATTCCCTAGTTTTTATTTTAAGAAAATTAAAAAAAATTACAAACCTACAATACAAGTTACTACGCCACGCGCAGACATGCTGTATAAAAGGAAAATAGCTACTGCGGCAGGAAGAAACATTGCTTCCTGGCATACGATAAATATAGTAGGCTCTGCGAGTTTCTTTCGTCCGTTTCGAACACATTCATACATTTTTTTGAAAATTTTTTAACAATATTTAAACACACAAGAAATAAAACTTGAAAAATCCCCATACGAAGTAAACGCACTTATGCATGAATATCAACATGAGCTACTTTAGAGAATGGTGGACAAAACCGGTATATTTACGTAATTGTGTTTATTAATTTTCAGAATTTTTTCTAAATACAATAGTTAGGTGCACGGATTTCGTGCACAATTCCCCTTAATAAAGGACATCCTCGTTCCATGCAGCGACATCAGTTATCTCGTATATTCACTGCCAAAAACTAATTACATGCTGTCCACATTTGTGATTTCCATGAGCTGTGTAGCCTAAGAAATTTTAACACGCACATAAAAAGCCTTGTTTTTTAATAGTGTGATATTTTTGTCTTCTTTTGGCCTTATAACCGTAAAAGCGTGTATATAATTATGGAAAGCACAATATATTTAGATATTGTTACGCGCTCGCTGTTTCGCATCGCTTGCGAGAGCGGAAATGCGTGAAGGTCACGCATGCAACCCAAGAGCGGACAGCGGAGACAAAGACCAGCTTGCGCAGGCTCGCAGCCGCGTGCGGCGCCGCGATGAGTCCTTTTGAGGCTCGCGCGCTCCTGACCTTCGACGGATTGAATTTATGCATTTATCTAAAGAATTTTTGGGTTAATACCACAGGTTCTCTCGGCGTTACTCGGGGTCCTACGAACCTTCCGGATCCAAGGCCAGCGATTACTTAAGCCGCGACGGGCCTCAGAGCGGAGAGTTGGGAGTCTGGGCGATTGTGAGACTTTAAGCGATTGACGACGAGCCACAAGAGCAGCGAGTGGCGCCGGAAGTGATCAGCGGGAGGAAAATCTGCGACTGCGAGCATCGGCGAAGTGAAGGGTGCGACTGGCAGGCTGGACTATTGGACTGGATGCGCGAGTGAAAAACATTTCAAATGATGGCAACAGACAGACTGAATACGTGTTAATTAGGAGTATGAGTTAATTGACTATAACTAAACAGAGGCATTGAGAACGACTTAATCAGTTGAGATAGACATTAAATATTGCTCTCACTGTGAAACAAAAAAAAAGCAATGGCGTAGATAGATAATTCAATGCTGCAAATAATAACTGTGTGAAAAAAATTAAAAATAGAATATAGTTCCTTCCTTTTTATTAGGATCTCCATCCCTCCGAACTCAGAGACGCCCTCAGGCGTCTTGTAACAATATTTAAATAATTTGTAAATGTATGAATGAGTGGTGTATGTCCGTCGTACATAACATGTGAATACCTTGGTTTCTCTGCATAAGCGGTGCCGTTACTCGTATAATTTTCCATACATTAATAGTACTCGCATTCAAATTTAAAAAAATGCTGTCTTCAGTTTAAATAAAAACTATTTTAGTAATTTTTTCGATGCACCACAAAGGCTCTTCATATAAGATTTGATTGCATTTGTACCTCTGCCAACTGCAGACTGTCTGCCATTTGCGATTTGTTTTGCCCGCCGTTTGCAATTTCCTGTTAGCACTTAGCTAACGTGTGGGTATGAAATGAACTGATGCATCTTTCTTCTCTTCTGCTATAAAAAACTTCAATGCCTCCTGTTGTGCCCATGGGTATAAAAGAAGGTAACAGAAATTAGGAATCTTGTAGGGGCGGCTTTAGAGAATGTGCCTGTATGCGTCTTAGAAAGTGTTGTATGATAGTTTTGAATCGTTTCCCTTTAGCTAGACTACCTCCATGGTGGCGTTATTCGGAGGGAGGCGGAAGTGGTTGCTGATAACTTCTCGTCCACGTTAAATTTGATAAGAGTTCTGATGTAGTCGGGCACTTTTAAAAAAATTGACTCGCTAAGGCATAAAAAGGACGTCCTACTAGTTTGAAAAATTCCCTCTCACTGTCTACTATTATTTTCTTTCTCTTAATATCTCCTAATAAATCACCTGTACGTCTATCTTTCTTCCTCTAAAATTTCCTTTTTTAAAATACAAATAATTGCATAGTGCTTGCACTTAATTCGTTCAGGTGTGTTATGGCGTACTGTGACGGGGTTTTCCCCTCTCTCTCTCTCTCTCTCTCTCTCTCTCTCTCTCTCCTCTCTCTTTCTCTCCTCTCTCTTTCTCTCCTCTCTCTTTCTCTCCTCTCTCTTTCTCTCCTCTCTCTTTCTCTCCTCTCTCTTTCTCTCCTCTCTCTTTCTCTCCTCTCTCTTTCTCTCCTCTCTCTTTCTCTCCTCTCTCTTTCTCTTTCTCTTTCTCTCTCTTTCTCTCTCTCTCTCTCTCATCAAGTAGTCACTTGGAACATTTGCGGAAGCGCCCATGACAGCCAAAATTCCCGCTCTGCCGTGACGGTGCTTCCTTTATCGTAGGTGTGTGGAGATCAGTTCTGAGACCATACCTCCGGCCCCGCAGCAGTACACATTAAATCAGGTTAAGGCAACCATTGCCAACTTTGGCTAAAAAGCAAACGCGGTAATCGGTGCCCGGGTATGGCAGGCGTGTTCACGAGACATGAGATGCATAGTTGAAGCAAAAGTGTTTTTCCTGTCAGTCAGGATCGCTGATGGCTGTTATTGCACTGTCATTCGACGATTAAACCGGATTGGTGACGGTTGGAATCCAACTTCTGTATGACCAGAAATATTTCTGAGCACCAAGTCTGTAATAAAATGTTTCGAAGTCTATTATTATCAGTTTCACGTTCTTTCGTTTAATTTACATTGGTCCCTTAGTGTGTAATGACCCTTTGTTCCTTTCCTGGCAACAAGTTCGTTTGCGAGTTCGGACGGTCTTGTTTCCACCTCGATTTATATTCTGTCGAATTTAGTCTGTGCTAGTTTCTTTTGTCTTCACGACAGTGGAAAGTGTTTTCCGCAGCCGTGCAAGGTTGCAAACACCGACAGATGAAATTCTTTAAACAGCAGAGCATCGAAAACCAACCAAGGATTCGGGAGGGTATGTCTCATGCTTGTCCCTTTGGCTGAGCAGGACCTAGGGCGTATTCGTGTCGCCATTGCTGTGAATTTTGACCGCGGCAAAGAAACGCCACGGCCTCGGTTTAATTTTTGTAGGACACGGACATGTAAGGGCTGTTAGCCGGTGAACTTGGACGCAGCTTCCATCTTCTTATCTTTAACCTCTGCAAAACCGTGTGACGTAAACCTAAACTCCCCTTCAAAGAAAGTGTAATCCCGTGTTAGCTTGGTGTAGCAGCATTATTTTGGTCGTCATCAAAGTTTGCCAGATGCTCGCTCCGTGGTCTGACCGCAGTGTGATTATCACGCATTCGTGCAAAGCAGCCCGAGATAACGCACTTTTCCTATGCGTGCGTGGTTTGGACCCGCCCATGTGTTTACTCCATGCCCGACGACCACGAGTTTTATCTGGCCTTGCACGCAAACACAGTTCGCCCTGTACCCTACAGAACGCGTTCGTCAGTCGGCCGCAGTTTTCGTGTGGACGGAAGTAGGCTTTCCTAGTCGCCGTCACGTCGGCACGTGCCTGGGAAAACCCACGTGGTTTTGTGTGCGAAACCAGCCATGCACCGGTGTCGAGTGGAGGATACGGTGAAATTGTGAAACGAGATGGTGAGTTGAACGGGAAGCTGTTGGAGGCTGTTTATTTTTTAACACATGCAATAGAGTGCGCTTCGTACGATTGTTTCTTCTCCGGCGTAACATTAATTGTCGGGCCAGCCTTAGTTTGAATCTAGCTGCTGTTCTAGTCGGCATGGTTGTTGCATATTTTTTTTCGAGCTAAGAAACCAGACCAAATATGTTATCTCACTGGAGGTCCTAAGTTCGCCCCCCAGGCCAACTCATGCAGGAATTCTTCAGGAGAGGTTCTCATGTAGTATGTGGGGATTTTCTCGATCTACCCCCATTTTATCCTCCCNTTTTATCACTCCTCTTCGCCAGTCCCATGCCACGAGTAGTTGGGGCCCAAGGCTCGTATTCTCTCGGTCCGTGAAGGAATTAATTGAAAATGGCTATGGACGATGCCTCTGTGCGCGCGTCGGCTTGTTCCTCAAGGTCGGACGGGCGTGAGCACATGTTGGGAAAACCCACAAGCGCAACGGAATTTTAAATCTTACCACGGGCAGAAGACAGTGTCCCTCCTGCCGCCTGTATGCTGTGTTAACTACGCCGCCGATCATGCAGTCCTGTTTAGATGGGTCGCAGTCGTGATGGCTGTGGTCGACATTTCACTAACGTATGGCTAGACATTGGACTTGCCTGTTTATTTAAGACTTAATAATCGTGATTATAGGCTGGGAGTAGTGGCGTGATTCTCCTAACCCAGCTGCTGGGAGGCGTAAGCCGACAATATAGCAGAACACGCCATAAACCCCATGATGGCGAAAGCTGGGTACGGGGTATAGAAATTTGCGTGTATTGTTTTGTCATCTCATAGTTTCATGGGTCTTTTTGGGGCAGCTGGTTCCACTTAATGCCATTATCCTCTCAAACTCTGCCGGAAGACCAGAAAAGCGAGCTGATTTACATCTACAGTTAACGAATGTGAAAGTTTTGAAGCCATCGGATTATATGGCTAGACAGCTTTAATGGACACCCCCAGTACCTAATCCGTAAATATGAAAAGTTCAAAGAAGACTCTAAATGACTTGACTACTAGGCATTAATAAGCAGACCCCATCATTTCGCGTTATAGTTGGACGGCGTACAAGTGAATGTTAATTTCACGTGTGTCGTTGTACCTCCGCTCATGCGACATGCCATGCAGGATTCTGAATCAATAGTAAACATAAAGGCAATGAATAAGTGTGACCTATGCTCGAGTGTGTAAGAGGTCTGCGGAGCCTAGCTTGGTGCCATCTTATAACCCGAAATGGTAGAGCTATTAATAATAAAAGGAGCGATGGCTTGCGCGGCGCCACGAGCATACGAAAGCTATTGTAGAGCTACATTGTGTGTGTGTGTGTGTGTGTGTGTGGAGGGGGGGGGGTGTGTTTCCACAGTAGTGGTTCCATGTGTGTCGGACATCTGCGCCCTGCCAGCTATTACCGACAGGTGACAAGGTGCTCCGGTCACCGCAAACAAGAACAGAACGCGCCAAGCACTTACGTTCTGTCGGGCTTGCGCCGCCACTTTCCTTTCTCGGNTTGCCAAAACGACGAGGTGACTTATCGCTGTTTTGCTTTACTTCGAACATAATGAGGCATTGGCGAGCGTCGCTGATGCTCGTCACTGGTAAATTTCGTATTACACTAAGGTTCTCGTTTAGGCATTTTAACCCTGGCATATTTTCTCTCACCTTGTCATTTTTACAACTTATTCACGTAAAATGTAAAATGTTAGAGTACCCCGCGTAACAAACTTTGCCGTCTCCTGCCGTAATCCGTAACAAAAAAAAAAAGAATGGCTTCCACGTGTCATAACAGTTCAGGTGGAGGGAAACGTTAGCAAAACACACTGGTGCTACTTTCTTAGAACTGTGGAAGTTTGGCTGTTGTATCCGAGATGTACAACACACACACACCATCGACGACGTGCTTTCTGATAATCCAGCAGTTCCATAAGGTACTTACTTGGTTCTTGCACCGACCACTTGGTCCTGCGAACCACGTGACTGGGAACACTCAACTGTTTTCGCTCGGAGGTATACAGGATGCTGTACAAAAAAAAATCACCGACGACGCGCAGTAAATGATACACGTTAACGAGAATTGAACATTTTGCAAGAGCGAGCAGATGTCCGCTTGGGGCGCGTCAAGGTATCTCAGCGCTTCGTACATAGTACCTGCCGCTAACCACAAATGTTATCAGCGTGACACCACCACCCCAACAAGAGCGTCACATCATGAATTACAAAAGGGGTTCGGGCTGTCCACCTCACAACTTCAGCTTCATTACAAAACGTTCATCGGCGGTCCAAAGTTCGGCGCACGTGGTCAAATGCGCCTGGTTTGTGCTAAGTATTTCAGCCGCTGCGTGGATTAGTGGGACAAGAAAACTTTCTTCAGATTTTACTAGAGTCTTCGTGCGCCATAGTCTTCGTAGGAACCCCCCCCCCNCACAAAAATAGTGGTTAGGAGTTGGTGACCGTGGTGGCCATGGAACAGGGCCCGTTCTGCCTGAAAAGCTACAAGGTGTAGGTAGTTCCACCAATATTGCGTTGCTGACTAAGGTTTGCGCTTGTTTAGGAATCTGAGGCTAAACCACGCATTTCCGGACATGGGTTCCTTCTCGTAAAATTACCGGAGCTGTCATTGTGCAAATTTTTTGTCCTGTGCTTGGGACAGGGAATTTCCCCAGGTCGTCTTCAACATGCGGAGTTAACCGTCACCACTGTGCGTCCAGGAACCGCGGTGGTGTAGTGGATAGACTACAGGCCTCCCATCAAGGCGAACCGGGTCCGATTCCCGGCAGGGTCGCCCCCGGATTTTCGTGCGTGGGAATCGTGGCGGACGATGCCGCTGGTCGGCGGGTTTTCTCGGTGATCTTCCCTTTTCCCCGTCCTTGCATTCGGGCGCTGCTCCATATTCACCTCGCTTCATCGGCTCGCAAGACTTGGATATTAGGAGCCGCCCAAATCTCTTCCCTCCCCCTCCCTCTGTATGTATCCAACCCATCAGATAAGGCGCAGCATTTGAAGTTTATAGTTTTTATGACCCTTTTGTTAAATTAGTAGCTATATATTATACACTATTTCCTTTTTAAGTTTTAATGGAATGTGTGTGCAATAGGTAAAATCGCCATATAATCAGTCCTGTTGGCAGTTTCGCTTTTAGGAGTAACTCCTGAAATTGTGGACGAGACGCGAAGACGTAGTGTGCACGTAGTTACGGTTAATTACAAGAAACTTGGAGATGAATTTGATATTTTTTTAAGTATTAAGTGTAGAATGTGTTCATGTGATCTGCGTTTTATGGCGATCTTTATGCTTGACTGTACCAGTGCCATTCTGCAGAAAACATTCATCTTGATGGTTATCGATAAGGCGATGGTTGTGTCACCTGTTTAAAAGAAGGAAAGACTAGCCCATCCACGAAAATACTTTTCGCAGCGCTGTCTAAAAGAGCGTCCTTCACTGCAGACGCCCTCGTTTTATTGTGGAACCACAAATGGAATCTACGAGAGCCGTTGTTTAGTGAAAGAATCCCCGGAGGATGCTTTGTGCAGCCCCGTGGAAGAACCGTATAACTATCGTCACGTGGCGGAAGTGAGGAAGAAACGGGGAATTCTGTCAACCTTCGCAGTCTCCAATGGCGTGCCTAAAGCCGTGTCTAATTGCTTGTTCAATAGGCGTGACTACTGTGGGAGGGGGAATCGAAAATATGTCCTGAGGCCGCCCTCTCCGCTGGATGTCGACAATGAGGGAATGAGTCGAAAAGTATAAATAAAGTATTCTAGTTGTTCGTGCCGCTATAACAATGGATATAAATAGAATAATAGAGAAGGGAAGAGTGGGGAACTGGGTGGAAGGCAGGGTTAACCGCGCCAGTCACAATTCCAAACTACCTGGAGGTAGATTGAAGTAATTCGCGGTTTCTTTAACACTTTTTGAATCAAAACTTTTGAAATATCACCCCATGAATGACGTGTTTGGTTTTTTTTTTTTCCCTAGATGTGTCTTGTATTACAAACGTTTTCTCATTTTGTTAACATAAAAGTATCGTATTTTTTACTCAATTGAGCTTTTACTTATATTTCGAGTACAAATAATATTATTTCATTTGTAATTAATATGAATTAAAACAGGGGGAGAAAAAACGTGTGTTGGTAATGCCTAGTAAGAAATAGCTCTCATGCAAAATATTATTTAACTGAGTGCGCACGAATACGATGCGTGATCCCTTTGGTGTAATTTTCTAGACTTAGTTAGGCTTCATTTGCACGAGGTGGAGGAATATCTTGAAAGTATAACTTTGGCAGGACTTCAGAAAAGTAGGGAGTAAAAATGAAATAAGTTTATAAATAAATAAAAGGGTTAAGGTATGACCATTCCCCCAGGATGTGATGGGGATGCAAAACAAAAAAAAAATAAAAAATTATAAAAAAAAAAGACTGCCTGTAACCAGGCAAAATAAACTTCCTTGGTACAAAGAGCAAGCCAAAGGCCAGACGAAATCAACAGGAGAGAATGAAACCAAATGTGTGCATGGTGAACGACACAGCATACCACGACATTCTCTGATGTACCCACGCCCGACTGATGCGCACGCGACACTCGTAGTTCCCTGCTCGATGCTACTTCAGACAGTTCCGCTGCGTCCTGTGAAACGGTTGGTTAGAGACGTCAGGTGTAAGGGCTGTCGTCTCACAACTGTGATGGCATTCCACACAACCATGATCCATCTAGTGGTTATACAAGGTGCGTTGCGTGATGGGAGCTGTGGCAAAGAAACGAAGCGTTTCCGGCCCTATGTTCATGTAACGTTTCTCCTTTCTCCAGACGTGAGGAGTTTCGACGTGTATTTTTGCAACATTCTGTGTAAACAAGTATGCCTTATTTTATACCCATGGGTATAACATACTAGAGCATTATGTATTATGTAGGGCTACGACACATTTCGGGCCAACTTCGCTGTGAAGAACCGTTTCAGCAAAACGACCCATTTTTTAATATTTAGGCACGCCTTTCCGAGGAGTGTATGCAAAATAATAACCGTCGTACTTTAACGAACACCCTCATATCACACTGGTTTCTGGCGCAGCCTGCGGTTTTTTCTGTGCACAGAATTCACCACATCGTATCAGCTCATGCCCGTAAATGCAGATTCGCGTTTGTGCCTCTCGTTTGTCTCTCGTCTTCTCGACCATCTCTCGTTGCAAGCGGGATGACTACGTGGATGGGCGGCTCTTCAAGCTCCCCCACAACAAATTATACCGAGACACTGAGGAAATTTACGTTTTGTTTTTTTCGTTTGCTGGGCTGCAGCGTCAAATTTATTATTCCACGACGCGATAGCTGAGGTTCTCTGTAGCTATAATACCAGAGGCATTTGATTTCTGGCTTATACAGGTATCCTAGTTATGATGGTATTCTAATTGTGTTGGGGGACGGCTTACGTTTTTAAATAAACCAGTACTAACTCTAAAAGCGGCACAGCATCCCTTGAAAACCCATGCAGTGTTAAAACTAGCGTGCTCTTGGCGTGGTGAATACCTTATAGCTTGGTCACAAAGGCAGATTATTTTCCCTCGGACGTTACGCGACTCAGAATTTGAGTCCACTGTAAAGATCTTGTCGCCTGTATCTCAGTTTGCATAACCGCGCGACGTGAAAACCAGCACATCTTACATCACTTCGCGACTTCGCGTAAATTAAGCCCACGTTCACGAGTGTTAAGACGGGATGCAATGTCGGCAAGTGCCCTCGCCAGACGGCGTAGGCAGGCTGCGAGCTCGACAGGGATCGAGTTCGAGTGGTGTAACTTAATTTGAAAGAAAAAAATTGCAGACCGTCGTAACAACTAATTTACCACATTTATATAAAGTGAAGTACAGAATCTCTAACTGAAATATGCACACGTCTTGCGTTGTACACACTTGTGATTAAAAATAGTACAAGAGTCATCTTTAAGATTGCCGGCTGCTAGGGTGCTTTTTGCGTGTCTCAAGTCTGCAAGCGCGGAGACGCCCAACGCTGTTGAACCGTGCGCTGTAAAAGAATTTTGTAATTTTTACTGAGAAATTTTTTGTAATTTTACAAATGTTTGTAACGGTTCAAAAATTTTACTTGTAATATTACTCGTTTGTAAAACTACAAGAGCCGTGTTTATAATAGACGTCGAGAGAAGTTCGTGCTAGTCTGACCCGTATCCACGAGCTCAAGCAAAATGGCGGATACTCAACAACGTAAAACCGTAAATAGCCGTTTGTGGAATAATTAGAGGCGAATGAGTGTATTTGCATGCAAAAAGAAATGCAGTAATAAACGAAAAGCGGTACTGTTAAACGTCCGCATTTACTTCCTGCCGCGATCGCTTCGTAACAATGTACATAATCTCATCTCCGTAGTACGGTAGTTAAATTTTACGGCCTATGGTATCCGTAACGGTATCGAGAACCAGTTCCAACTGATTGCCAAGGACGACTACGTCGTAACGAACAGCTGGCTTCCGCACGATACTTACGGCGGAACAGTCCTTTGGGGGAAATGAAAAGTGGTTTGTTGGCGTGTGAGCATGTAATATTAAGGCACCGCAGAATGCACCACTTAAAGCATCCAAAGTGTTTTGGAATAATCCTACGCACAAAATAATCAGTGCAACGTTTCACAACAAACACTACATCAACTGATAAAATCTTCCATACGCGTGTTTCCGTTGTCAGGTGCTGGCGCTGCGGCTGCAAATTACTGCTTATAAAAAACAGCAGACTCTTAGCGCTAGTCTGCGGGCCATTAATATTCTCAATTCTTCGTTGCTTTTTGATCATCTGCATTCTTGTTTTATATACATGCACACACCGCCGGGTCAGGGATTTACGCGAGGGCCAGGGAGAGTTTCTGAACGAAAGGCTGTTTGAATGAAAATTTATTGTCGATAATACATAATATAAAAATTAAACCGTTCGCTCACCATGTAAATTTCGTTAAGGAGGTAGTATGCATTCCATCTTCGATTTTTCTTACAAATCTTCGTAATGAAAATGACCAGACGTAACAAACCAGAGCTAGACATGCCATGTAGGACTACTTAAAGATATTTTTTTTAATTTGTACGGTTTCAATTATACTTGTATTTTCCCATGTGGGATTGACACTATTAATTAAATAATTAGGTAATATTTAATCACGGTTACAGATGTGAAACTAATCATGTAAGAAAAATAAGTTGGATTTGGAAATAACTGTTAAGATGTTCCCTATTCCTTGACTAGCTTGATTTTTTTAACATTGACTCCGAAAATCAAGTTATGGAGGAAAATACGTAAATCCAAGATGTCAATAATACTTCTCTTTTAAAATTCAAAAATATATTATACGCTAGAATTGTAAAGCTGTAATAATGTGCCAATGAGGATTCACCTAGGACCGCCTTGTTTGGAACCTTTATTTAGGAATGTAGGCGGGGGTTTGTCCGTTGCAAGCAGAAAAGAAGCTCATAAGCCCATAGAGTAACGATGAGGTAGACAGTTTTCCGTCCTTCTGCGCATTTCCACAACATTGTCCCACCCATCACCAGTACAACTGTCAGTCACATGGTCAACTCTGATGAACGTGTTAGTTTACATTTAAATTTTCTACAGACCCGCCTTTTTCCATGAATGAGATACTTCGATTAAATTGAATATATTCTAGTTGCATTAAAACTGAGCTTACCTCAAATCCTATTAAACTTAGTTTTTTTTATAGTGCTATTGGCAGAAAATCAGTCCAATGTTTGGACACTGTAACAAGTACTGCGCTGTTTGAATGCGCACTTTAAGAAATGTTTCCCTCTATGCTTAAGCCACCCCCTTGACAGTTTTGCAAAGTATTAAAATGGCTATCTGGTTGACGGTATTTCGGTGTTCGAAACCTTGAAGACGGGAGCTCCAAGGGTAATATGTATATAGTCGGTTCATGACTGGAAGAGACTTTCTTGAAGCCCTGCTAAAGATCTACTTTCACACGCCCATTTCGTATCCTTCTGCCAAAGGTAAACAAACATTGCCATGTGGCAGTCACATGGCAATGTTTACATGCAATGTTTACAATCCACTGTGTGTGTGTGTGCATGTGTTCGTACATGCACGTACCCATCATAAAAGTAATGTATATATTATTAATGGATATTCCACAAGCGTAAAGTTTTTAATCTTGAGAATTTCACACACAAGAATATGTGAAGCAAGTGAAAAACATTTCATTATATAAACCCAAAATGTGAGTATTAAAAATTAGATGTTTCGTGTGCGTGCCTCTCTCTCTCTCTCTCTCTCTCTCTCTCTCTCTCTCTCTCTCTCTGTGTGTGTGTGTGTGTGTGTGTATATAGGTTTGATTTTGACTGGGGGATTGGGTGGGGGAGAAAAACTTTCACTTTGATTACATATTATAGACACAATACTTTGCAATGAAATGTGTCAACATTCAAGGAGTCCATCCAACAACATTAACATGGCAACGCCAATCTCTCATAAGCCCCCGGATGGCCGTACTGTAGAGAATTTGTGCGATTCTTGTTTAACCTAATATTTCATTTATCGGTTTTTTTATACTAATATCAGCTCTTTATTATTTGATTTTTCATAACGTATGACTTTAATTTGTGCTAACCTTCTCGTACAGATTCCTTTTGCTTTTGAAATCTGTATAAGAGATTACTCATAGTGCGTTCTAACGTGTTTAATATTTTTCAAATTTATTTCAGGTTTGCTTAAAATTTTATTTACTGTATTTTACGTTGTATGTTGCGGTAGTTTTTGTGTGCAGTCATGAGTTCTAGCAAGGTGAATAAAAGAGAAGTCACCAACGCCAACAGGACATCATTAACCTCACCGAATCGTTGTATTCACTAATTAGGCGAGGGGAAATGAAACCCTGCAACGTCGCGGAAAGAGTGGCAGAAATGTTGAAACTCTCCAAATCTACAGTGCTAAGGTATGTTAAAATATCTGTAGTATTAACCATTGCGTTTGCAAGTTGTGTGTGTTAAGATCAATTACGTTGGCCCACGAAATGTGTTTACAAGAACATAAAGAAAATTTGTTAATAACTTGATAACGTCGTCGAACGTTGTCTACGTGTATTTTTAACGTTTTATTTTGGTAATTATTAAGTTTATAGGGTTTCCTGTAAAAATAAAAATAATTCATTGAAAATCTTATATTTCCACTCTGCTAATGATGCAGAACACGAATATACGAGGGGCATTAACGTCCGACTAATTTCGTAATATGTGCCCACCTAACCTAACAGAACCTAACCCCACGATGAGTGAATCACTATTTTACATTTTTTAACTAACCTAGGATTGTAGGGTTATATAGTAACCAATACCTGCCACCTATTAAACTAACCTAAACTAACACACGGCAGAGCATATCACATTGTCACACATCATTTGTAAACAAACCCTTGTATGTTTTTGGTATCAGTAACTGTAGTTGACCCAGTAACTGAATTATGGTCCTTTTTAAATTATGCAAATTAGGTTGGCTATGTAGCACTGAAAGTGAAAAATATGACACTGATAATTTACAATAACTAAAAGACAATGGCTGTAGAACAGTGGTGTTGGGGAAATGCATTAATACACAATTGTTTTCTTAAAAGATTATGACTGCGATTTCATCGATTACGATGTCCTCTCATGTTTAGTGAAGTGATACAGATATGTTTAATAGTAGGGGAAGTTCCAGTTATATCGACTGTAATCTATTTAGTGACGTATAACAATGGCAATTAATGCCGCAATGTAACTTATAAATACAAAACAAGCTCCTTCTTCAGAATCTTAAAATGCACCATCTCTCCATAACCTATATAAAATTAATTGACTATAACAAACTCACTATAGAGGCAATTTTCCTTACCATTGTCAGTTGTCTTTATAATAAATTTCCACTGTATATATTGGGTTGTTTATGAAGAATCCCTCGCAGGGGTACACAAATTCCAACACAAAGTAGTTTTTATTTTTAATTACACATTGTAATACCACCTTTTGGTTAGGTGATTCATACACTCACATTTGAGTCTATATAACCCTACAATCCTAGGTTAGTGTAAAACCCAACAATCCTAGGTTAGTTTAAAAATGTAAAATAGTGATTCACCCATCGTGGGGATAGGTTCTGTTAGGTTAGGTGGGCACATGTTACGAAATTAGTCGGACGTTAATGCCCGTCGTATATTCGTGTTCTGCATCATTAGTGGAGTGGAAATATACCATTTTCCGTGAAATTATTGTTATTTTTTTTACAGAAAAGCCCCCTAAACTTAATAATTACCCAAATAAAACGTTAAAAAGACACGTAGACAACGTTCGACGATGTTATCAAGTTATTAACAAATTTTCTTTATGTTCTTGTAAACACATTTCGTAGGCCAACATAATTGACCTTAGCACACACAACTTGCAAACGCAATGGTTAATACTACATATATTTTAACATACCTTAGAACTGTGGATCTGAAGCGTTTCAACATTTCTGCCGCTCTTTCCGCGACGTTGCAGGGTTTCATTTCCCCTCGCCTAATTAGGGAATACAACGATTCGGTGAGGTTAATGATGTCCTGTTGGCGTTGGTGACTTATCTTTTATTCACCTTGCTAGAACTCATGACTGCACACAAAAACTACCGCAACATATAACGTAAAATACAATAAATAAAATTTTAAGCAAACCTGAAATAAATTTAAAAAATATTAAACACGTGAGAACGCACTACGAGTAATCTCTTATACAGGTATCAGAAACGAAAGAAATCGGCACAACGAGAAATAATAAAGAAAAGATATTAGTAAAAAAAATAAAAAAAAAAAAAAAACCAGTAAATGAATTATTATAGGTTAAACAAGATAATCGCACCAATTCTCTGGCACGTGTGTCGACCACATCTCGCCAACAACACACGGAACGAAGGTTTGTAAACAAATGGCCGCTCTACTTTCACCTTGAGCGTGATGATGTGAGTATGCAAGAAACATTGAAATCAAAGTACGTTAGAATCACGTCATTAATAATTGGCATAATAAGATACAAGTCTTTTCGAAACCCATTTGTAAGAAATAAATTATAAATTACGTTAAAACTTTAGAACTATTTCTTCTCTTTGTGCTGGCAACCTAACGGCATAACTGTATCCACGCTCGCCGCTGTTTGTAATGTTATATGCATGTAGCTAACGGCTAGGGTGTTTTTTCAAAGGTTGATTTTCAAAAGTTTCTTCCAGTCGTGAACCAACTGTAGACGCCCGTTTGAGCCATTTTAATTTTCAAAAATACACTTTTTTTTTTGGAACACGTAGAAACATTGTCTGAGGCGATACATGTGTAACTAATAACGCAAGTTGTGGCGGCCGCGCGTAATACAGATTGCAACGATAAGCCCAGAGTATTATATAGGACAATAAATGTTACTGTAGACTTTACTGAAGTACTGCTGAAGTTATACTTTCAGGTTATTCCTCCGCCTCACCCACACGTAGTTTAACTTAAGTCTGGAAATTTATACCAATGGGACTACGCACCGTATTTGTGCACACTCTGTTAAAAAATATTTGCACGAGAACTATTTCTTACTATGTATTACCACCACACCTATATTCTCTCTGTTTTTATTCGTAATTATTATAAACTAATTATTGCAATTTATAAACTACTAGCTGTGCCCGCGGCTCCGCTCGCGTGGACTACAGAATTATTGTTCAAGTTTTTTTTAAAAATAAAGTTGAATTTTACTTAGTGTTAATCTCTATACATATTATAAAACTCAACGTTTCTCAGTCTGTGTGTCTGTCTGTCTGTTAGTGCGTTTATCACTCGAGAACCACTTACCCGATTTACGTGTTTTTTTCCCTTCAAATTCATAGCTATGTTCTCTGGACAGGTTTTAGTATATATTTTGTTATGTAAAGTAACATAAGGAATAAACAGTGACGATAATAGTGAATCAAGTCGGAAAAAGGTTTGCCGCCAGCGCGCTCTCTTGCAATACGCTGTCTAAACCGTTAAAGATGGAGCAATATTACATAGTAAAGAATTGTGTAGAATAAAAAGACCTAAAAAATATATAAAACTATTTATAACAGAGAAATAATAATAAGCGTTGTGGTGGTGTGCAATTCTAATCTACTATATGAAGTTTCCCTGATGTAGTCATTGTTAACCGTTGAATCTACTGTGCTATCTGGTATTAGTAGACCCATGCTTTTTATACTTTTTCCTGACAATGTCTGCACTTGCTTTTCAATTTCAACGAGTGCAAGGTGAAAAACTTCGTCATTGAATGTTGCATGCGGGGTAATTTTTCTGCCGGTGTGTAATTTTTTTTGTATACTGATACTATCGTTTACGTACGGCGTGTTAACAATTTAAACTTCGAAAAGAGAATCGATGCTCAGTTTAACCGACACGCATTCGTACTGACACACCTGAAATCAAATATACAGAACTTTTGAAACTTACGACGGCTTTTCTGGCTACGATAGTTAATCTTCCAACATTTCCATTGCAAATCAGTTTAATTACGGAAATACTACTCGTTCATGGCTGCTAAGAATTAATAATTTAGTCCGTAAAATTTTATTCCGAATTTGTTTCATGTGAACATAACTTTGCGTTGATGAACCTTGCAGGATAATAACCAAAATAAATCAAAATAATGACGGTAAACAAAAAAATTTCTTCGGCAAATGCAGACTTGTTAGTGACATTATGTCCGTGATCAGATTAGTTCACCTCGTACTTCGTTCGTACAAAAATTAGAACGGAACGGTAAGCGTAAACAATAATGTATATTCGCTACTCGCTGAATGTTGGTGGTGGCTTTGGCTTTGATTTAACTTCATCATTTATTTTTCGTAGTGTTTACGTTTTAGTAAAATTCACATTGGTAATTTGCCGACAATCACTGTGTGATTATGATTGTGCTCGTTTAGATTAGACAAACATAAATGTCATATTGATGTACTATGGATTTAAAACGTTCTGTAAAGATTTTTTGAACTAGGAATATTACACGCAATTAATATCATAGACTTATTTTATGAATTGGATAAAGACTGGTGTACGTAGTACGTAATTAATACACAATTTTGTTTTGCAGCTCTATATTGCCCAGTGCCATTGGTTTTGTTGTGCAGTTATTAAAAAAGTTTAGATATATACCTAGGAAACATCGTAAATATATTTGAGAACTAATTTTTCTTGATGACATTATGCACTGAATTTTCATTTGAGGGATAGTGGATAGTGATCACACACACGAATTGAGATCCAGCTTTATAATTCAGTAATAACTTCACAGAATCGGTCAACTGAAGTATTTTACTAGCTAAAGTGTATATTTGATTTCATGAAAACCTTGCAATTTTATAGCCCTGATATACCGTTTATCGCTTCATCGAGTAGAAAGCGCTAATTTATTTAATTGCTCTGTCGACATTCGTTTTGCAGCGGTTAGTATTTGACCTTTCCCGCTCATAAAAAATTCAACAGTGACGAGTATCTCCAGACAGCGTGGCATGTTCGTAGTTCGACATCTTGTCGTTAGAGCGCAGAGATGTGAACGCCGGGTAATAGTGCTATCTGTTGGCGGCTGTTGCAACTAACTCAACTGGTGCCAAGGTCTCGGCGAGAAACTTCCAATTAATGAACCGAAATAACGCTATAGTTGCTGTTTAATTTGCGAAATAGGGTTGATTATGTTTTGTTTTTCAGCAAGGTGATTTTCTGAGAGATTAAGCTCTGGACTTGAATCCATTAAGCCCGTCACACTGTCAAATTTTCGCCTTCCGAATATTTGAAGACTAAATACGACCACCGAATTTTTCCGTCCAGCAAATGTGTTTGAAAATGTCACACTGCCAGTTAGGTTTTCTTTTACCGGTAGACTTTAACATTGAATTGTATTAAAAAAAATATTTTCACAGTGAGACAGTGCTGTTGTCTATTTCCATGCTGTTTATTACAGGAATAAATGTAACCTCTGTACTAAATTAATTTTTTTTGTCAGGTGTTTCCTGCACAGTGAAATTTAATGCCTCAGAGTTCTTAACATTATGTGCAATATTCACTTAAAATATAGCGTTCTTGCTTAGGCAGCTTCCACATAAATTAATTTATCTTCATAATCTGCCCTATTGCATTTCCAGAAATTGTTAGTTATTTTTAAGTTTCGGACAATTTTGTAGTGCACTATTCTGATTGGCTGAGCCCGTCAAACATCTTATAAATTTTAGAACCGTTCTAGTCTTGTAATGTTTGATGGAAACTGAAGCCATTCAACTTTTTTAGAC
>NQII01003486.1:95746-110746 GCA_002778355.1 Clitarchus hookeri | reverse complement strand
GCGTTATTCCTTAAGGGGGTTCCCTATAGGAAACATTTGTAACGCCTCAAGGTTACGTGGAGCGGCGGTGGCTCAGCGGGTTGTTTCCAACCACCAGTAACGTGTCGCGCTGTTGCTTTGCAGCCACGTTCATGTTACCAAAGACACCCTCCTGCTGCTGGGTAACAAGTTCCCGTACAAACCAGCGAACGGAAACAAGAGAAACAAGTTTCTGGAGAAGCACAATATTGAAACATTCCTGATCATGCCAGATGAACCGCGCTCGCACGCGAAAATCCATAAACAGGTATGTCATTATTACGCTTTGCGAGTAATGAGGGTTTTAATTTCACTGAAGATAGCCTCCATGAACTCATTATTTAGTTTTCCTTTTCTCGCGTCTTGATTTGGCCAGACTGACCAATAAAGATAGCATATTCCTACAGTTTTCAGGCGTGCTCTTTCGATTGAAATTAGTCACCAAGGCGAACCGGGTTCAATTCCCGGCCCGGTCACTCCCGGATTTTCGCAAGTATGAATCGTGCCGGACGATGCCGCTGGTCGGCGGGTTTTCTCGGGGATCTCCCGTTTCCCCCCGCGCTTGCATTCCGAGGCACCTCACTTCAATACCTCGTTATTAAGTGCCGCGCAAATCTCTCAACTCACCTCAGTGTTACGTTTGCCCATAAGTAAGCTTCACGAAGGGCCCTCCCAAGACGAAGATATGCGATCGCGGGGAGCTAGATTTCTCGCAAATTAGATCTGTAACAGCAGGATATTGCTACACGCGATGTAAGCCAATGCATTAAACTACAGATGCCACTTTGTACTTTTTCCTTCGGAATCTACGCAGGACAGCCACAAAAATGCAATTTTTCTAAAGCAATTAAAAATTATTTTTTTTAAATATATGTAATAGAACAAAAGTAAAACGCGAGAGCTGTAGATAATATATATGCAAGTTATTATATTTCCTGGGGAAAAGTTGTATTCCCAGCACATTTATCTACTGAGATACGCGTATATGCGCACTCGCTGATTTTACGTGTTCGTAAGAATATATGCTAGTAAAGGAATGAATAGATTTTAAATAAAGAGATATCTGGGCATAGATTGGAGGCTAGACAGGAGGGTTGCCTTAAGAATGTCAAGTGGCCACAATTTTTTTCTTCTGTGCTTGGAGGACATTTCTTATGTAATTTCGCGGTTTGTAACACTATACTAATAGCAATTTTATTAAAAGAACAGTCAGGGTGGAAAACTATTTAACCCTTTCCAGCAATGAAAAGTGAGGGCTTTTAATTTAAATTTTGGATAAAATAAATTGTTTAAAGTTACTGTTGGCACGTAGTTTGATTCAGATAAAGCTATATACATTGTATGTAACAACTCAAATCTAACGTTTTCTCATAGCAATTTTTCTTGTATTTGATGGGACACAGACAAGAAATTTTATTTTGTTTATCATTATTACGGTTTATTACGACGACAACACGAAGAACATTTAGTATTCTTGCACTGCATACATTTTTGAAATACAGTTTAATTTTGAAGTATGTGCAATTCCAAATGTAGGGATCATTTTTTTTTGCAGTCAGAGGCCATGAGTGACTTGGAGTTTGTTGATAGTTGCCATGACAACGTACGGCGTCTTACAGAATCTGTGAGCTAGCTCTCTCGTGGCAGGCGGATCTCTTGAATGCTTCTTTCAGTGAGTTATTTCGAGGATTGTTCACCACGCAGGACGCCGACTCTGTGCGCTTGACCTATCGGGCTTTAATTTAATTCAGATATTTCACGAGTCCGCCTCAACAGTCTGTCCCGATGCGGCGAAGACGTTGTTCGGCGCGACGTAGGGAAGAACGCCTTGTTCCGGACGACGCGACGCGCACGAAGTAAAACTTATTATATGCATATATGTATGTACCAGCGCGTTGCGTTTGTGAATGCAGCTGGGCCTTAATTATCTGCACGCTAGGCCACGAGCCTTTTAGGGAAGACGGCGAGAAGACGTCTTCAGCATACTGGCTAGCATAACCGAGTCGGCGAGTTCAACATTTCTCCAGAGCATCAAGAATTTTTTTTTTTACATCACAGAGAATCACAGTTAGAATCAAACTTACATATTGAAATCGTTATTTAAAATATATAACTCTTTAACATTTAATATTACTTAATTTTAATACAATTAAGATAAACAAAAAAATGTATTAAAATTAAGTAATTATAGCATTATGAATTATATTTAGTATTTCGAACCCAACCAACATAAAAAAAAGACAAAATATAAAAAGTTTTTATAGTTACACAAGAGAGAGCACAGAGACAAACATTAATTACCTATATAATTTTTGGATGCTTCCGCAACGCCATTTTTCTTCTTCCGGATTTCAGCATGGAACCGACGCAGGCCTACCAATTTAATTACACTAATGGGAACCCGATTTGAAGATTCACAGACTCTTACCGCAAGTTATTTTTGAACGGAGAACATATTTTTGTTTTATTTCAACTTTAATGTGATTTGCAATTATTTTGAAAACTAAGTGAACTTAATTTCTGAAGTGCACATCACGAGAGAGGCGCCAGTGATGCTAAGGGCCATTTAAATGACCGATATTAATTGTTATTTGAGAAACGCCTAAAAACTAATTTTTATTGATTTAAAAATTGGCGCACTTTAACGAGGTTGGATTTTCTGCTAAATCCAAAGTAATTATATCACTATCTTTGGCCTGAGTGAATCATTATTTTCTTTCAACTAGTGTCTGTGTTCGGCTACACTATTTTTTGGTAGTATTTCCTATTGAATTTCCATACTGTGGTTATGTTTGTTCTGCAAGTTGTGAACATCCTGATCCTGCAAGCTACGATTTACATTTTTTTTTTTTTTGCTTCTACAGTGAATTTGTTGACTTTTATGCTTTGAGTCATGACTAAATAGTATAACTACGTATTAAAACATTTTTCATAGCCGTCTTGCTAAAAAAATTAATAAACATTAAGCCTATAAATTTGTTAAAAACTGTACACCATTAACTTAACAAAGTTCAAGACGTAAAAAAATATATATACTGAAAAAATATNGGTGATATCGCTGGGAATCACTATTGGAAGAAATATTTTTGTGCTCGTTTCATATTTACATTTTGTATTGCTTGGTAACGTCTTGCGTAGCACGTTATTTATAAATGATCGTGATACTGTTGCGTTTGTTGCATAGTATATGGACCCATCCTTAGGCGTGATGCGGCGCAGTATTGATGTGTGAAATGGACGTCCTTACTGCGGAGTTTGCTGCAAGCTCAAGCACGCACGCACGCACGCAGTCTGAAACCTCCCGCCCCGCCGTCTTTTCCCGCGGCGGCAAACGTTGGAAATAGAAACGAGCTGTAAACAGGCACTCAGAATTCCGCGCCTGGGCGCTTTTTTTATGGGCTCTCGAACCAACAGCGGGCCATAAAGTTGGTCACCCTGGCGAGACTGGCTCTTCAGATGCAGCCGGGTCCCTAAATGGAGGCCGCTCCAGGGTTTATGTGAATAAAAGAAACTAACGGCATGTATAGCTTTATGTCTGTAAGCGTAATGTGAAGCGCTGAAATAAAAGATCGGGGTATTATCATTCGCTAGTAGTTTTGTGAAAAGATTTTCCATTTTATCCATGGACGTTATACTTCTTTTTTTACGTGCACACAAGTAAGTGCCTATGCGATTTATCGCCGATAGTACAAAGTATCTTCATAAACGTACATCAGCTAGCAACCATATAAAATGTTATTTATAACATTTTTTTTATAGTTTGGATATTTGGATTTAAAATTAGGGTATGTTCACTTATATGCAAATAAGTTGATCATCCTGAAGGTTATCTCGCAGGGGGCACGTTAGTGGGTGTAGGCACAGAACGTGGTAGCATGCGTACAGAAAACATCAAACTATTGTACCACACCAAGCATGCATTGCAGGGGACCAACACTTGCAGGATGCACTTAGTATGGTGTCGGAGACAGCCGGCTGTCGATACGGTCGGGCACGGAGGCGCACAGACGTCGGATGTTCTCCCGAGGAAGATCCTGCCACAGCTGGCGCAACTGACCCTCCAAATCCGCCGAAGTCTCTGTCCGGGGTTCCTCGCTTGCCAACGGAATGCTTCCTCGGCATCACGAAGGCAGGCCAAGATACCCATGGCGTGTGTGGCCGGGGGTTATCCTGCTGGGAAATGGGATCGCCGAGCTGCACGCATGGTCGCAGACATTCCTGACCGCACCGCTGCCAAGGGTTCCTTCGGTCGCCCTTATTGGGTCGTGCTAAGTCCGCGCGCAGCTTAAGAACGGCAATTACAATGTCACCGCATTCCGTTCCTGAGGTACACAAATCCAGACACTGCAAATTGATACTTAACAACTTGCTTCACAACATCGAGAAGTGTTCGTCTCGTGAAAATAGAAAACTAATCAATGATGCAGATTTTTAAAGTTATAACGTTGCAGTTGATGATAGCATTTATCTAATTCAAACTATTCATATTGTCTTGAATTACTTAACGAATTTAGAATGTATGCTTGTTATATTTGAGTAATTATATCACTGATAATATCGAAGTAGCAATAGCACAAGATTATTGATGCAATTTTGAAACCTATATTACAAAAATGAGTTCTTACACAAATCTAACAATACTAATTTTAAATTATGGTTTCGTAGTTTCTAGGGTATTTACATTTTTACCTATAAATATTTGACATATTGTAAGCCAAATTTTGTTTTCACATATTTGTAAATATAACGAATAAAAAATAAACATTGCACTCTTGCCAACATTGTCCCAACTTTTCAGTATAAAATACTGGTTTACAGTACATTTATTGCCAACACAAGCATGAAAGAGCCACCCAACCTCATAACACAGTGGTGCCTAACCAAAGAGATAAATGTGGTGATACAACACAGTTCGTATCTTAGCATGGAGTTAAGCTAACATGGTGTAAGTTAAGAAAAGAATAAACACAATGTTGATAAACTGGTCGTTAATAATTTGGCTAACCCAAACAATTTACTTTAAGTCGGTAAACTACAGTGAATCCGATTTTCGAAAAGATAAGTGTTGGTGTACGAATTTCATACGGGTTTTATCAAGACGTAATAAAGAAATGTGTAAATGACTCGTAACGTATTGTTTGAATAAATGTCAGGTGTAGGTCATTGTGGCGGGCTGATAAAATCGAACGGGTTCGTATATCACTTATTGCTTACGCTTAAAATCTGCTGTAGAAACATGATACGGTAAAAAAAAACTTCGAATAAGACTTCAAAGTAACAGCCAACAACCCAGATTGTTTGGATAACATGAATTGCTGTTACTGAACTAATAATGTAAAAATAAAGTTTGAGAAACGGCAAAAGTAAACGAATCGTTGATGGCTTAATTAAAATAAATTGTGTTTTGTGCAAACACTCGGATGCAGTGAAAAATATTATGTAGCCCGACAATTCAATTACTAGATGCGGGACGAAGCTAATTGGTTTAGTCTTCCATTAAATAATTATTTTTAAAACTCCTTTGGTTTTGGAAGGAAATGAGTTTCGTGAACTCTTATATCCAGCTATATAGAAGTGTACCTTGTTTGCTTTAGAGTTTTCTTACTAATTTTCATTAGAATCTCTCGTCTGTGCGTTGTTCCCATTACTCCGCATTTGTGGTTGCTGCTTGGAATGAAACTTGTGGCGGCGAGTAAACACTTTTTTGATATTTGAGTAATCGTGGTGATGCCTGATCTGTACAGGGATTCATTTATAGATTAACGTCCAATTCTGTAGATAAGATCATTCACACAATGACGCAAGCTAGAGACGTTTTCTGGAAAATTCACAGAGAAAGGGCTAATTTGGTTCGTGTCATGCCATGATCTCATTGGTCATAAACATAACTTTCAAGTAAAAAAAGTGTGTTTATTTTATATATACATTCATGTATTTAATGTCTTTATATACACCTGTAATTGTTTGCACCACCTGTAATTGTTTGCACGTGAAGGATGGTTGCTGGAACAGTCAGCGCTTTACTAAAATACATTCGTCGGGTCTGGCGTGGAATTATGTTCAGACTTTGTGAATTTCATCCCGTAATTCCTCTTAGGGCGTAAGCAACCTACTATCTCGGAAATGCAGGTGGTGCAAGACTTTTTTTTTGTGGTGTGTGTGTAGGTATGAGTAAAGTGATTCGTCTGTGTGCGTCATCTTCATGGCAACGGCTGATCTTATATAAATATAAGTAAAGTTTTGTGTTTTAGTTATTTTTAATCAACCTAAAAGGAATAAAAAATGCGTGACGTTAATATCAAAACCGTTCAAATAGGAAATTTAAAAATAAATATATAATGAGTGGACGCAAGAAAAAAAACCTGAAAAAGGAATAATTAAAAATCACGCATTAATATTTTTTCGTTTTCTTGAAAACAAGCAGCGAGATTTACGGATGGCTTTAGGCCAACACTTCCCCGTCATATAGCGAACATTTAAATAAGAAATTCTGGGTTTAGATCTCTTGTCAAAATGTGTAGAATTTTTTTTCTTCGAGCAATACATGCTGTCCCCTCCTCTCTTTCAAGCTGTGGCTCTAAACGACTGGCCCAGTTGGAACATAATATGAACTAGATCGATTTTCCGTGTTTTGCTCATGTACCCAACATTGACCTAGGCTACCCCACACCAATACAACTGTCAACCAATACAATGGTCAACAGTGATGAACGTGTTTGTTTGTGCCTTAATTTCCAAAAAGACAGAACTTTTATATGAATAAAATACTTTTACCAATTTGAATTTAATGAAACGGCATTCTTTGTAAATTGGTTAGAGGTAGTCTAATAATTTCTTCAAGTACTTATTTTCTTGTTTACTTAATATCCATTCACGTGTTTATGATAGTGGGATTGTCAGAAAAGCAGTTGAACGTTGGGACACGGGAGACTGATAATGAACAGCCAGTGTGATCACTAAGAGGTGGAACACACATTTACTTCAAAACAGGGAATGTGTTATGCTCACATGTCCCGCTATAGTTGTTTGGTCTTATGCGTTACTGAAATGCGACACAGGTTCGTACTACTTGTTATATACTGTTCACGGTAAACTCAGCACTTCCGAAAGACCTGCTTACGGCCTACTTCTCGCATTACATTGTATCCTTCCACCACACGTAAATGTAACTTTTTCCACGGGCCTGGCTGCTTTATTCGTGCGTTTGTCAAGTAAAACTGAGAAATAATGATATAAACGTAAACTTTTAAAATCACGCAAAACAGAAAGAAAATGAAATTATTTCAGTATCAATCAATTCAACGCTAAAATATGGAACTACTTTCACTTCCGTCGTTGCCAACTTTACTGGGCGCATGTCAGCCGCTGTGCCCGTTAAAATATAGTATGCACGTTGGAGCGGTGACGTTTTTCAAACGTTGAATTTCAGAAGTGCCCATTTTACCGTGAACAACCTTCATACAATTGAATGTGCGGTGCGACTGTAAAAGAAAAATAATTAATAAAGCAGTGAGTGGAATGGCGAAACTCTTTTTTAATTGGAGGATTCCGTAAACGAGAGCTTGTTTTCGATTAACTCTATTTTGCGTGCCAAAGGGAATTACGAAAAAAAAAAAAAAAAAAAAAAAAAAGCGAGCGAGAGAATGCCTCGCGGGAAACTGGTCCCGCGCGGACACAAAGCCTGCAAGGGAAAATGGCGTCTTGCCATTAAATCTGCCACTCGAACCCAACCAAGACGGCCAGAAGAATGAAATGGCAGCACCTGCTGTATGGCGATTCCCTTCCACATTTGTAGGTATCCATTGTGCATCGTCTACGACGGCCGGCCGCCTGGCTGAAAGTATCTCGCGTACCCGAGGGAGAGGACGGAAGAGCCACGGGCGACCCAGACACGCATGTATTTTGGCTGACCGCCTGCACGTGGGGGGGGGGAGGATCGTACGGTCACCCCGGTGGGGGGAGTGTAGGTTGGTCATTCGAGGTGGCGTGGCAGTACTAGGCTATGGTAGCCGAGACGAACTTACTTACCGGTTTCCGGAAAGGATGGGTGATGCGTCTCTTATAGCCTCTCAACATCCATGGCAACCCAGGGCTTCTCGTGCCACCCCTGATTAAACAGACTGGGCTCTGCCGCCCGTGCCCTATGGGAAACAGTTTTCTAGCGGCTGTTCAGGGGTATCTGCCGTGATGGCTTGGGCCGATAGATAGTACCAAGGCCCGACCACTTGGTGGGGTGTTGGACCTCTTGGCACTCAGGCCACTGGGGCCCAAAACAGGAATTTCCCTGTGAAGAAATTCTAGGATGGTAAAGGACGCGTGTCTGATGTTGCGAGTCGGCCTGGTGTGCGGCTTCGTGTGAGCTCGGCTCCTGGTGAAGACAGCAAAGGGAGTAAAACCGGACGGTCATGGCGGTACCCACCTGTTCTGAGGGACTCCGCACACTCCCGCATGGAGGTTAGGCGACGCAGTCGGACACAGGAAAACCCATACGTGCCATGGAAATTAAGAGGGAGCACGGGATGATCCGCTTGGCCCATCCAGGGGTACTCCCTGGAATTTGGATCAGACGAGGTTGGACTCGTGCTGGCAGTGGTTGACTCCGCATGCTGGAGAAGGCTCGGAGAGATTCCCCCTCTTGCTAAAAGAGCCGGACGTTGAACAGGAGTGTTCCGGGGGCGTGCCCGAGATCACGTCAGGGGCGTGGGTAGTGCTCCGGCTATACCACACGTTTTAACAGTAACCTGACCGCCTGCACGCACGAGGCACTAAGACTGGCTTGCAGTCTTGCCGTCGGCAGCGAGTCTCTGACACACACCCGCGTGATTTTATGGCGTAATAAAGATAAAGGCGTGCTGCACGTATTTTATTATTTTATGTGCCGAAAAGGTTCATATAGGCTCTTTACGGTAAACTGAAAGCCCTGCTTAGCATCTACTTGTATGCGCATTGTGCATTCTTCCAGCATATAACATTGCCATTGACCTGGTCACTTTATTCATGCGCCGGTCAAGTGAAACTGTAAAATAGTTAGAAAAGTAGATATTTTACCAATTTGTGCTTATTCTTACGCGCGTGTGTGTTAAAAAAAAAAAATAATAATAATAATTTAAGTGATTACAAATGTTTAGCGGACAGTTTTAATTCAACGTTAAGACGTGCAACTACTTTCCCTCAGTCGTTACCAACTTTACTGGGAGCATGCCAGAGTATGCCAGTTTAAATATATGCAGGTAGGGGACAGATACATTTTTCAAAGGTTGATTTTAAAAATGCCTAATTATCAGTGAACAGCCCATACCTAAAAATTATAGCAAGACGCCTATTATAGCAATTTTTAATCTAAAATAAAACGCTTTAGAAGAAATGCGACAAAGTGAAACATCTATAAATACGTGAGACACTTCTTAAATGCAATTTGTAAGCAGACGCAATGAAGGGAAATATTAAGCAGTGTTTGAATTAAATGTTTTCCGCGGAAGCAGGGGCCTAAGCAAGTCTTGTACGTCACGCAGCTTCAAGCCGCCTGTGTGGCCGAGGTCATTAAGAAGTCTTCACACGCAGTTCTGGGTTCGAATCCTGAGTGTACTATGTACTAAGCCTTCTCTCTGTTATCCTCCCGGAGTAAATACGGGAACTTAAAATCCACCAATAAAAAAAAATTGGTTACACCTGTTCCACTGGCAAATGAGCACGTTTAAATTTAGCATCACAACAAATATATTCCTGCCTGTAAACTGCGTGTGTTCTAGCGGGTGCACTGATTGTCATACTCAATATAGTTAAGTTGGCAACAGAGTTGGAAAAGTAATTTCATTTATTAACTTCGTATTACAATGTCCAATTTTTTAATTGGTGGGCACTGAATTTATTTAATTTGATTAGTGTAGGTTTTATGCACAACATATTAAGAAAAGTGACGTTTTTGCATTTATAATATTAGCTACATTTGATAATATTGAATAAAGTGATCTGGGTCATGGCGGTGTTGTAGGTAAATCTTGCGGAAGGATAAAAATGGGCAAGAAAGTAGATCCTAAGCAGGGCTTCCAAACGTACCTCCGTTGCAGACTGCGAACAACGCTACCATAACTGATTACACGGTAAGTTACAGGGCTCTTGTCTGCTTTCCTTTGCTTAACAAGAGCTATCTAAATGGAAGTATGAGCTGTGAAAATATATGAAGCAAATTCTCGAAAAGTGTCTCTCCAAAGATACAAATCTATAGTTAGGCCAAAAGTTTCGAAGACTTTCGATGTATGAAGGTATTGTTGCTGTTTTTATCCAGCCTGATTTGAGCCAGTTGCTTTACCCCCAATAACTGATGTTACAACAAACGTCTGATATTAAGGTAATAATTTCGTTCCTGGTCTGTCCAACCACTTCAAATTCAACGGACACTACCACTCACCCGGTCTAACGAGTGGCAGTGTTGACAAAATATATGTTTTTGATGACTGTGGAGGGGGAAGAGGAGGAGGAATGGTTTTGCGACCAGTCCAGAAAAGCTGATTCACACGACCCGGGCTCGTTCTTCTGTGACTAATGTGCCCAGGCATTTATTTTTACCTTTTGTCATGAGGATGTCTTGGTTAGTGCCAGAATGTTGCATAATGCTCTGCTTGGACCATAGCCGCCATTTTGTGATGTAGAGCAGACCGAACAACTGGTACCTATTACATTCGGCACCTTCCTAACTCTGGCCTTGAAAACACTTAATAATAAACAAGAGTTGTAACAAAAAAATGCTTTGTTACGTGAATGTAAACATTGACGATGTACAGTTAGGTTTACGTAATGCGATATGTCTATATTTTTCCCCGACGGTCGTTGTGCTAGATACTAGCAGGCCATTTTCTCTTTCCTTTCCACCACACAGTTTCAAACACAGACCAAGTACCGTTGGTCGGTGGGTTTTCTCGTTGATCTCCGGTTTCCCCCACCATTGTATTCCGACGCCGCTCTGTACTAACCTCGCTTCACCTCGCTTCACCTCGCTTCACCTCGCTTCACCTCGCTTCACCTCGCTTCACTCTCAACTGTTCTCAAGGCCACGTTGTTAAGAGCAGCCCAAAATTCTCCACTCCACTCTATGGACAGTTATAACGCAAGGGAATCGGGCTTATTTGGCGAGGAAGTCGGAACGGACGGCTCGAACCCTGCTTCCAATAGAAATAAATTTATGACTAATGTTTATGTTAACAAGTGGTTGGGAATCCATTGTAACAATGGAATTTTCTTCATTAGCCAATGAACACGCAAAACAATTTCGTGGAACAACGGAGGTTTATTTCCTCTTTGTGTTAAGCTACCTTATTTCGGTACTTTCATTTTATTCGCTTAGTTTTATTACAGAAATGGTTTATTGTAGCAGCACAGTAGACGTTGTAAAGAAAGTAGTAAGATATGGAAAGTTTTATTTGAACTTTTATAATTACTGACGTTACAACCAGTGTGTCATTTTTGATTATAAATTACTACAAAATTTTGTTCATTAACGCTGCATACTATCATCTCGGTGGAAAGTTACTTCAGACTGTACATGGTGAACTGAGCACTTTTGAGAATCCTTACTAAGATCTACTTTCATGCATATTGCGTGTTCTTCCACCATGTGTAAAATTACATTGCAAACGGCCTATTAACTTTATTCATGCGCCAGTCTAGTGAAACTGTGCGACGTTAAGCGAGAGACGACGACGTGGAAGATCAACGAGTAGCGCCGGAAGTGACCAGTTGGAGGAAAATCTGAGACTGCTAGCATCAGAGCAGCGAAGAGTGCGACTGACAGGCTGGACTATTGGACTGGATTGGATGCGTGAGTGAAAGACATTACAAATGACAGCAACAGACAGACTGAAAGTGTGTTAATGATAAATATGAGTCGACTGTAATTAACGTCCTTCTTAATTTCTCTGGTTGGAATTGAAATAGACATTAAATATTGCGCTCACTGAGAAATAAAAAGAGTCATACTGGAGATAGATAATTTAATGCTGTAAATAATATCCAAGTAAATAAATAAAAATCAAATAGTTTTTTAATTTTTATTTAAACCTCCATCCCTTACGAACTCTGATACACCCCTCAGACGTTTTGTGACAATACTTCCCCCCTCCCCCGTCTTTACCAACTTTATTGGGCGCCTGCTAGTCAGTGTGACTTTCAAAATACACGCAGTTGGAGGCAGTGCGATTTTCCAAAGATTGGTTTCCCAAGTGCCTAATTAATTGTTAACAGCCTATACTGACTGGTACATCAGACATTTCAGCTTTATTTTGCCGTGCAGTCTGTGGTGTACTTGTGTTGGCCTGTAATGGAATGCTACACTTAGGCGAGAGTGTCGGGCGCGCTTTTAGTGTGCGGTGCAAGCAACGTAAGTATTACAGCTGCACGACTTCTGTAAATCGTTTCTTGTCTGTTTTGTTCTGTGCAACCGCAACGCTACCACTCGTCTAAAAGACTTGCATTACAGCGCTACGCCTGAGAAAGCTGCAACTGGTACGACTTTCTTGTGACGGTAGTTGCCTATAATCTAGGCGTTACGCGGCGCATTTTCGATACGCATATTGATGCCGAACGCTTGTATTTACGGATAAGTGTCTGTTAAATAAATAACCGTAATTTCCTTTCCCTCTGCTACAAGTATGAATTTGGCAACTGAATTTTGTAAAAAAAAAGTGAATGTATTAGACAATTATACCCAAGATAGCGCTCGAACGAACGTAACGACGTTGAAAATATTCAATAGCCAAAAATCGAAGTATCCAAATCATTTAACAATTACAGAAATTTGCTTTATTTTGTAAATATAATATTTTTATGTTGACTCGTACAAATTTCGAAACGTTATTTTAGCACACAGTCTGGTTTCAGCTGAAATGTTTATTGAAGTCACTGAAGTCTAATGTCGCAATTTCTTTGAATTGTGACACTTGGTTAACCTGCATCTAAGGTTTAACTTCTGCCTATTTGAACTTTAAATGTTATCTGAAAAGTTAAAAGTGAAATGTGGGCAATCCACATGGCGAATTTCGAAGAAATATTCATTATATCCTAATAATATGAATAAGTATTTTGAGCTGTATTCTAACGTGATGGTTACGTTCAATTTTTATATTTGCACAAAAAAAAAAAGTTTTAAATACCTACATCTCGTTTTATTCACTTTGAAGTCGTTTTTCATACTTTGTTGAAACTGTTTCATACAACAACTAAAAAGGATGTAATATGTTGTAAATGTAAAACATAATTTTAGACACTCAAAAGTTTTTATTTCTGACAGGTAGATCCCTCCTGACATTACCAGCAGGTGGCCATTCTCTTCTATACTAGCACAGCTGTAATACAGAAAGAAGGGAAAAGGAAAACGCGTTTTATGTACAGTAGCGGCAGTATGATCGAACAAATGCAGGATGTTCCATTAAGCAAATTATGGAAGGAAAGATATTACTACAAGTACGAATCGGGCTGCTGTCTTGTTCACATGGGAACCACTGTGCACTCAAATATGACCTTGGTGATGCTATATTGCAATGATAGTGAAGGAAAGAGCAGCGATTCACGTGCGAGATAAACGTGATGCTGTGTTGCACTTTAAAGTTAGGGAGTTATTTCCATCCTCTGCCGAATTAGTGAAGTAGTTTTCTTATTCTTACCCATGTCTCAAACAAGTAAAGTAGATTATAAAGCGAATACTTATAACGAAATGTGTCATAAACGAACAGTACACACGCGAAATAGTTTTATACTAAGTCTGCCGTAACGCGACCTGTATCTGAAAACGTTATCGAAAATCATCAAAATAGTACTTAAACCAACGGTCCCTCCCCCTTACCCCCCTCCCCCCGATAGGCACACAATTTCGCTGACTCTTTGTCGGGCTTTATTCGCTGTTCATAATTGTATGTGCACCGTTACAAGCAGGCGTACAAAATAAATGTATTTGCAAGAAACTCTTGCACATGTCTATTTTTCAACTCCGTCACACAATGTTAATTGAAATGCGAACTATGTTAGGGCGACGAAGCAACACACGCCTCTGCCATGCCTACAGAATATACAAGTTACAGAAGTGAAATGGTGTGGCGTTATCTTTGATGTGGGTGTACCCATTCGCTGATTGGCTGCCGGAGGCTCTGGAACGAGCCTTGTGTCCGAACAACTATCGCGTGCTGCGGAAGATTTCCTATTGGCTGGGCTGTCAGCTTGAAAGTGAGTCACCAGGTTCTCATTGGCCAAAGGGTGTTGTGACATGTTTGCTGGCCAGTGCCGCCATCTTGCTGGCGTGTGCGGCTGGGGTTCGCGGCGTTCTCAGGTAACTCTGTACCAAGGCTGTTGACGTCTGTAGGATATCTTCCCCCCGGCATACCATAGTGGTGCGTATGCCTGAATCGCGTAGAAAGAGTATAAGCAATGGCGCCACGGGGAAAACGGGAGAACAATTGCACTGCTACTTTGTGTCGGGACAGTAAACGAGCTCAAAAAACTCAGATAAATTTTCTTACAGCTTCGTTCTATAGCACTCTCCATATTCAGTTGCTTAACTTACGTCTGAAAGACAGCTCCTGGACTCTCTGGGATTGGGATATGGAACCTCTTTGTTCCAATTCGCCAAATGCTATGACAGCATTACCATAAGGGTTCATGGGCGTGTGCGTGTGCGCGTCCTCGAGGCAAATGCTACTCACTGCTGGTCACTCAACCAAACGCAGTGTTTTAATCCGATGGCGGCTGCAGGTTTGGCTACAGCAGCACGCCGCGTAACTCCTAACAACCTGTTTGATTGGCGTCCTGGAACGAAATAGGCTGCCCGTGTAGCGCGTGCTGATGTCTTACTGCTCTGCCACTATTTTTTTTTACGGAGCCGTTGAGTCTCTCTCTATCCCCCTCTCTCTATCTCTATCGCTCTATCTCCCCCTCTCCCCCTCCAACTCTCCTCCTCTCTCCCCCTTTTCGCCCACTTTCTCCCCTCTCCACCTTTCT
>NQII01003486.1:71337-95411 GCA_002778355.1 Clitarchus hookeri | reverse complement strand
CACCCCCTCTACCCACCCCCTCTGGGGTACACACACATCTAACTCTTTCTTTTACGTTCAATTGCTATTTGTGGAAAGTTTTAACGGTCATGGTCGAAATTAACCCTAGGAGAGATTTAAATGGCACTAAGAACCGTAAACCTTATTTTATATAGCCATCTTTCAGTCATCGGTAAACAGTGTATTGACAACTTTCTTTTCCACATATCTGAACTTTTGCTTTTACGGAACGGAATTTTCTTTGTGTGTTCTTACTGTAAAATTGTTTTTTTCCCTTGTGGTGGGGGCGGCTATGGCGACTTGACGTGGCTATGACCACTAAAGCGCCGTCAGTGTCACCAGTGTGCTGATTAAATATCGCTACATAGAGGCGCAACTCAAAATTAGAATTATGTTACTTTATGGTGAGATTAAATGTGTTTTAAATTCCACTTGAGATAGAGTGCAAAGAAAGGAAAAGTGTCGTGCATTGTCAATACAGAATGGGGTATAGGGGTACTTGCCGATTTTTTTTTTACTTAAAAGCCAGAAAAACCAAGAATCGAATATAGTGGCGGAAGGTTCTCCTTAAACCAATTTTGTATGTTGACGGTTCATCATTTAAGCGTCTAACTTTGAGAGATGCATTGTTGTTGGCCCGCCATTTTGGAAGATACGACTACATGAACAAATACAGCTTTTACGCCATATTTCTGAAACTACCCAACCGATTCCCTCCAGATGTCGCATTAAGTAATATTATGGTACGACATTGAAACAATTGCTATTTGAGAGGATAATACACCTATTTGTTAAATGGCGATAGTATAAATATTTTAGTTTAATTTGCTTTATGTACCTAATCATTTGACCAATTTCGACCAAACGTGGTGTACAGAAAGCATATAACAATCATCAGATATGCCAATGCATAGCCTCTTTTGTTCTACATTTTGTAAGATAGCGGTACATGAAAAATAAAGTTTTTATATCAACTGGGGAAACAATAAACTGCTTACTATCAAATTCAGCAAACACGTGATACAACGGTAGGCCATGAAAACTGATGTGCCTTGATTAGGTGAGAGACTTATTTCAAAATGGCGGCCATATAACAATTTTAAAATCACTATAGTCTATTTGCGAAATCACGTGCCTAATTTGAACTAATTCTAGTGTGTTTACACAATCCATTACAACCATCAAATATGTCTACGCAGAGTCTTTTTCGTCCGCCGCTTAGTAAAATTGCGCCGCATTAATAAAAATGTTTTTATATCATATCTCGGATATTAATCAACTATTTCTCACCATATTTAGTACACGTGTCGTGCTACAGTCGGACACGTGAGGCACTTATTTTAAAAATGGTGTTAATATAAATAATTCAAATTAATATGTCGCCTATTAAACAACTTCGCCAGTTTCAAAGAAATGTTTATATTTTTTTTGGCTGATAACATTTCTTAGATGTATCATACGTGAGTATATCGATTTTATTAAAAACCTTTTATACGATAGCGCTACATGAGAAAATCTAGCTTTTATAAGCCACGTCTACAAAACAAATTAACCCCTTACCCCGAATTTCGCACACAAGTAGAACTGAGGTAGGCCACGTAAGCTTACATGATTGACATACCGTACATATTTCATGCATATAAAACCTTAAGACTGATTACCACCTCTGTTGTGTAGTTGGTTGCATGCCGGCTGACGGTAAGAGTGTTCCTCGGATCGAGTCCCACGTAAGACTCGCGTGTATCCGTACTTGTCTCACTAGTGTTGGTTACATATCATTTCTGGTACCATCAATAATTACATTGTTCTCAACGAGATGTTAAGTCGTGCATATCATTCAAGATCTTAAGAAATTCATCAGTAATGCATGCATTTATGTAGGGGAAAGTAGTCTCGTTGGTTGTATTGGTCGCTTCTTGTATAGGCACGCTGGAATGCCTCGAGTTGACTTGTTTCCAATGTGTGTGTCGTCTTAAAAGCACTCTATTAGCATCTTCTGAAGTACGTGTATTCTTTTCGTAAATGACCACGTTGGACGCGCGTATTTCAAACGTTCTTTAACGCAACTCAAGCGCCAGGCAGGCGGGCTCCTTAAGGTCATAAAGAGGCTGGGTTGAGAGATTTATGCGGCTCTTAACGAGGTGAAATGAGGTGGGAATGGAGCAGCGCCGGAATGTAAGGGCGGAGGGAAACTGGAGATCCCCGAGGAAATCAGCCGACCGGCGGCATCGTCCGGCGCTATCCCCACTTGCGAAAATCCAGGAGTGGCCCGTCCGGGGATTGAACCCGGTTCGCCTTGGGTAAGAGACGAGCAGTCTAACCGCTCAGCCACCACGGGCCCCCGTCGTAAAAGGGGGGATTGCGTGGGTTGTGCAGAGGCAAGCCAGACGCCCGGCTAGACACGCAGCTGCTACCTGTAGCACGTACCGAAAGAATAGTGTTGGATTTTCGTTGGGACGGGGAGGTGGGGGGGCTCATTTGTTGATCGGCTGTACCATATTCGGCGAGGCGACGGCGGGGGGTTCGCGGCCCCCATGGGGCGCCGCGATTGGCCCAATCCTTCTACCCGCCCACTCGCGCTCTCTGAGGCTGGCACTAAGCATGTGCGGATCGTAGCCCCGGTCGCTTGTAGCCTGTTCACGGGTAATTGAGCGCTTCTGAGAACCTAGCTGAGTTCCTTCTTTCAGCTCGTTTTGTATCCTTCCGCTGCGTGTAAATTCACTGAAGCCCTGCTGAAGTTCTATTTTCAGGCTATTCCTCCGCCTCGTGCAAACAAAGCTATAAAATTACAACGCACTCGTGCGCACTCAGTTTAATATTATTTCTTACTAGTCCTTACCAACGCACATGTTTTCTTCATTTGTATTCATATTAATTGTAAATTTAATAATAAAATTTGCACACATTATGTAACTAAAATTGTAATTTAACGAGAAATTAAATACTTCTATGTCAACAGCATTATAAAACGCTTGAGATACACGACGTATTAAGTAAACAAACACGTTATACACGAGATGATTTTTCAAAAGTTTGATTCAGAAAGTGTGAAGATACCGCGAATAGACTATACGTGATATTTCACTCGCTCTACGCCGCTGGCGTTCACTCATAAATATAAACATATTGGTCGTAATGTAATGTACTATGGACAATTGGACATGCCTTGGTGTACGGGCGGAATGGTGACGTCATTGGAATTGGTGCCACCGTCTGTCTGGTCCTTCCGTGGGCATACGCGTGTGGCTGGACGTTTCGGCCGCTACACGTCGATCGTACGGACGTGTGCTTTTAGCCTGAGTTTATGAGGTCGTTGCTGTTGTGACGCACCTCGTAGTAGTTTTAGTTTGTTCTGTTGCAGTATGGAGCTTGTGTTTATCGGAGTCCATAAAAGCGTGCCAGCGACAATTTCTTGCACGATTTAGGGCCGGAAACCTTTGAGTCCTCCATTCAATACGACTGGAACATCCTGTACACCATCGAATATAAATTTAGGCTGTTCGCGGTTGAGCCCTGTTGAAAGCCCTGCTTCGGATTTACTTATCTTCCTATTTTATATCCTTTCGTCACAAGCAACATGAGCACTACCATTGACAATATGATTTTATTCATGCATCGAGCGAATGATACTAAGGAAATTCTTACTTTCGTGTACTTGGAAACATACCGTAATTACATATGCTCAGTATTCACAGATTTAATCATGGCGCTTTTACACATTACGGTAAGACCTGGGGAACTACTTCTCCTACCTCGCTGCCAACTTAGTTGAGATAATGCCCGTAGAGGGAATAAAGGGTATAGTGCGCATGCCACATGCGCTGGAGCCAGTCTCCGTGTTTCAACACCGTATTTTTGTTTTCCAATACCACTGTCAAATCAAAGCTGGGCAGGCTAGTATTTAAGGTACAGCAGTTTGTATAATTAAATGATCTGGATTTTTTTTTTAATTTTTCTATCCTAGTTTAATTGCAATTTTAATACACTAAAATTAGTCTTATGTATTTTATGCATTCAAAAGAGCAATTCTGTTAAAAGACAAAACGTTCACTTTTGGCCGTGTTATTTTGACATGTTTACTGTCGACGGGTGAGTCAACGTTAGGGATATGCGAACAAAACTAAAATCGGTGTAGTCTACCTCATGTTATATAGTCTGTGTATTTCACAAACGGAAGTGAGAATACATATAGATACTGAGGGTACTAAAATGATAAAGAATTAGTATTAATGTTGATTTATTTTGGTTATTGTGCCGTACAATTGTCCTTCAGTTACATTAAATAATGGCTGATTTTTATTTCTGAAACTAAATTGTTTACAAAGGGTCCACAGTTCCGGTTATGGGGAATTTTTGAAGTGCCGTACCGATGTCCGTAAAGCAAGTCAAGTGTTTGTACAGGCGTGAAACGCTTTGTACTAGAGAATATTTGACTTCTGTTATGGAGAGGAAATTAATAGTGCTCAGTTACTTGGCGTAGCTTATTCTCAACGCCCGCGTTTAAAATATTACGCAACTCCTACAATGCAATATGTTTCCAGTAGCTAGATTGACAGTCTCCATTAGTGCCGCGAGAGATGCTGTGACGGGTTGGACCGTTGTAGCTCATTTTTAACTGTCAGTTGTTTTTTTTTTTACGCTCTCGTGCTGGTTAACCTTCTCTCTCGTGCATGCACGACGGACATTCCCTCTCTTCATTATAAAGTAGATTAATCACTGCGATGGTGTAAGCAACAGGACGTTCAAAGTGTTTTGTCGTGGGTTTATATTCCATCCAGGAAGGGCGATCGTGTTTCTTTCGAGCGTCCCGGCTTTATGGAGCCGTTTTCCGCTTCTACTGCATAAGCGAGATAGCTTGGAAGTGCTACGTTGGCACGCTTTTCAAATGCCGCATCACCTCTACACGCACGCATTGACACAGAATAGATCGGTATACAAAAACTTGTCCGTGTTTTTTTTCACGCTGGCGCACCCAGTCCGTGATTGGCTGTGCGCCGGTTATGATAGTGCATTGCGTACGACTGCGACTGGCGTTCTGTAGGCCATTCAAGGTTACTTCACACTTCTCTGAAGCCATGCTGAAGTTCTACTTTCAGGATATTCCTCCACCTCATGCAAACTGAGTCTAGAAACTTACTCCAAACGGACAGTACACCGCATTCATGCGCACTCAGTGTAATAAAAAGTTGCATAAGAACCTATTTCTTACTAGGAATTACCAACACGCTTATTTTCTCCCTGTCTTAATACATATTAATCATAAATAAAATATTTCAATTTATAGATGAAAATTTATAAAAGTTCAATTTAACCCCAAATACATCCTTGTATACAAAACTTGCGATACAAGAGACACAGGAAACAACCACCCCCACACATATCATACATGGGGTGGTTTTTCAAAGGTTTGATTCAAAACTTGTGAAGAAACCGCGAATAGACTATACGGACGTGTTATCAGTGGATTTGTGTAGTGTTTGGCATGTTATCTGTTGAGCACTGATTGGCGGACAACCTGTCGTCCTGTTGCTAGGGTGTGTCAGGATTTCCCGTCGTCCTTAGCATTCCGGTGTGACATGTGACGTAAAAACCCAGTAAACAGCCGCCGCTAAGGCTCTTGGTCGTGATTTTAGGGACAACCGAGAGATGTCTTGCTGTGACGTAGCTGAAGCTGCTGTAATTTGCCATCTCCACGTCTTATACCCCAAACCATTACGATTTTTTAAATTAAAATCTATGTTTATTACGGCCTCTTTTGAATAAATAAAATTTTGAGTCTAACATCAACATATACTAACAGCTTAATGATAATACTAATAGGTAGTATCGAAGTTTTTTGGGCGTCTCAAAATGACGCTGGTGATGTTCTCGGTGTATAACTATAACCCCCTTCCCCTATAGGCAACCAAAGTTAGTGACAACACATCCTATTTTTTCTCTTACGTATACTTGAGTTACTGTGTATCTAGGGTTGCCACCCGTACTTTATAATAAAGTATTGTACTCTATTTCGGTTAAACGTACTTTATACTTTATGAGGACAATAAAGTACGTGAAAATACTTTATTTTACCTATTTCGACGTTTGAAGGTTTTATTTAATTGTTTACGAAAAAAAATAAAAAGGTAAAGCGAATATTGCGTGGAACAGAACGCATCGCGTCGATAAAATTAAATGCAAAGCAGCACTGTCGCTTTTGAACGTAACCTAAAATGTCAATGTCAAATAACATTATCATGTCAACTTGTCCACTTGTGTGTGTAACTTGTGTTGCTGTTGGTTTTGGAAAATTTCGAAGTTCAAATTATTGTTTTCCGTTTTTGCTTGGTGTGTAGTGTTGTACGTATAAATTGTGTGTGATAATTCTTCAGTTATGGATGCAGATAACTGTATATCTCTAAGTACACCTAAAAAACGATTACTGGAATCGGATCATACAAAGCAAACAAAACGAAGGCAAAAGTACAAAAGCCTGTGGGAAAAATGAATTATTTATATATTTAAATATGATCATAGATTGTAAAGACGCCGTGAAAACGTTCCTTGAAAATAAATATTTGTTATATGTTGCCAGAAGCAACAAAAAATATATATGGAAAAAAAATAGTAGGTTAAATAAATAATACTCTAAATTAAGATGTTGTACTTTTTTTTTTTACCTTAGAAAGGAAATGTACTCTATTTGCTTGAAAAAAAGGTGGCAACCCTATGTGTATCCCAGAAGTGGTTAGCTATCTTTAGGTAGTGAAGTGTGGTGTCTGCAGTTTGATAGCATAGTAATGACAAAGGAATGTTCTACTGACGAAAATTACGCTTTGTGTTTAGGAACTTCGGCCTATTAAAGATCATCCTGAAAATCCTAACATTTAGCCATTATTTTTGAATAATGTGAGTTATATACACTTGTATAAGTGCGGTATGTGTAAGATTTCTGCGATGTTATTCGTAGCCGGGATCTACACTTATTGAACGGTCGTTTTCTACAAGGGACAGATTACATCGAGTTCTCAATGTGTGCCTCTCAGTGGCTCAGTCGGGCAGATGGGCCCGTCGACTTCGCACTTGAATTTTTTCATCGGGTTTGGTTCTAAATCTTTACCCTCGTAGATATTGACAACATTTTTGTATCGGTGTTATTTTATCGTAGTTTTTTTTTACAGGAAAATGATTCGCGAAGGAGATTTTCAGTTTTGCCTCTGCAAGATTTTTTGTTTCTCATTTCCGACTCCTCATTACTTTCACCTCTCTTTATTGTGAATGTGAGAAAAACACTTTTTCACTTGGTAGTCGTAAGTAGGACAACGTTACAAAAACTGTCTTGCTTGTATGCAGTCATCAGGATTCTACACATACCTCTTAAACGTAGTTAAAGAGTATTTGTTTGTAGGGTTTAATATCGCATCAGAGCCCTTCGACCGCTTCAGCGAGGACATGTATGCGTGTGTTGAATGTGATCGTACACCCTTTATACAAGAATTCTGCAATACTGTGTAATTTATACGAACATATAAATATTATAGGCTGCTTGTGCATGGTCTTTAGCCGAGGTTAAACCAAAATATCTGCGGTGCAATATGTTGAAAAGTGTAAAAAAATCGTGTATCGTAATTAGCAAACGCCAACAGCTGTAGAAGAAGTGATATATATGTATATGTATGAATTATGTTAAATGCTGCATCTCACATCCATTGAGTTCAGCATGAGTGTTTTCTTGTTGTCATGAACGTTAGCTATTTTGTGTACTGATATTTAGATATTCTGAACCTCTGATGCTCGAAGTTTTAGCCCAGATGTTTCTAGGAAGTGTAAACTTTTATGGAGATATTTATAATGGGCGTACATAAACATAGTAATTACAGCAGTTCAGCGTTATGAATATGCGTAAACAACCAAATATATTTACGATTCCGTATGCTTTTTATTTACGGCAAGAACGCCAAAAGAAAATTAAATTAATGTAATCACAATCTTAAAAAACTGTCCAAACAATGATTTTTACTTTTTTTTTTTATTTGGAACTTATCCAAATGCGAATTGAACTCCCATCCCTACAGACTTGTCCCATTTAACCAGTGGCTTGCGAGCCAGTTTTCATTCTCCCTCATTGTCTCTCGCCCCTCCTCCACCTCACAAATTTAAAATACTAGTTGCTTTTGGGATTTGACGGCCAAAATAAAAATTACATGTTTTTATTGTTATAGCTCAAGAACTGCACTCTATTGTGCGTGTCTGTTTACTGGGTGGAATTTTCCTTTGCTTTACTCCTTACGACTATTTCCTGTCACCGTGGGTATGCTGTAAACTTAAAATGCGCAAAATATCTGCGCGTAATTTAATGCTGTTTAATGCCACTTACCGTCCGTCACTCCGGTTTTACTTCTGAGTATTAAACACATGCTGGCTAACACAAGGTGAAAGGTTGCTACGCAGATGGCAGGACTGTTTTACATTTACTCGCTGTTTAATTCCCGTGCAGTCCGGTGAAATTCGGTAAAATAGTAACGTCCATGGCGGTGTGTACCGTAGGAATGGCACAGTGAAGTTAACACGTTAAGCTCTAAAACGGACGTTTGTTGTTCTGCTCCTAGCAAGAATTTTGTATGGTGTCTTTCCGTAAGTTCCTTTCACGCCACGTTAATGTTCGGCCATCATTAGGACAAAAAATTGCCTGTGTACGGAATTGACTTTCGTAGCGTAAATTCCCGGGTTTATTGCCTGTATGTTTTACATAATTTATGCGCTGCTGTAAATAGTAGCAAGACTAAAATGTGGTAAGGGGGAGGGTTGCGTCGGCTACAAATATTTGGAGAACCTTCGCTGTAGTACACACAAACTAAGCATAACCGATCAATTCAATTTTTGTATGAATGCACGCGCCGTTACTAAGACTGTGCACTTGAGTAATATTTATTAGTAATTTTGAAGAACTGCGTTTTAACATAATCATGCTTGAACACGTCGCACATTTTCCTATGTGTACTCTAGGCGCTGCAATTTTTTATTGTATTCTTTAAAATAAAACGCATAGTTAGTAGTGATTAAGTGTAAATACAAAATAATTTTTAGGCTTTCTAAAGTTTTTGCTGGCCCTCCGCTCCATGCAAACATTGCTGTTTTAAAAAATTGTTAACTCATTTTTAGCTTTATAAAAATTATTGTAGCGTTGTTAAAATTATGTGACAAGTATTTAAAAGTAAGTTATTTTTATTGTGTGAAATGTGAATGTTACTTGTTTTGTTGCCAACACTCGCAAAACGGTAAACTAAATTTTTTTTACCAACTTTAATGTTGACTAAGCAGTCTTAAGACATGGTTTTTTGAGCCGAGGTTATTCAACTTACCCCTCGGCAAGCCGTTAAAGTATTAATTACAGGTAATGAAACAGTTCTTAAGGAAACTGAAGTGGAAAGCGTTAAACTAAATCTGCGATTCTCAAACTTTCATTTGTCACGGGTCACTAGATGCAAAATGTCAACCTGATAACGAAACCACCTGCCTCGACTTTTCATTAATGTATTCCAGTTACGTAAGAATTAGTGATCGGCCGACTATGAGTTTGGCCGACTAGCCGACTGGTCGGTTGGAAAAAGGTAGACTAGTTGGCCAAGCCAATCATTGCTTTCGGCGATGTTCGGGTGAAATCGATAATGTTCGTCGCGCCTCGTATCCCTCGCACGCGCCGCGCGTGCGGACATGAACGAACAGGTTTTGGTTTACTTTGCATTTTGTTATAGTATCGTTCACGTACGGCCCGGCGTTACTGGGTGTTTTTTTGAAAAATTAAACAAAAGTCAGTGAATTGCATAGCTAAGACAGTTTGTATTATAGTGAAAGTACCTACTTAATTGAAATTGAGTCATGCCGAAGAAGAAATCGCGTGCGTGGACTTTCTTTGACGAATTGGATGTTGATTCCCGTAAAGTGAAGTGTAACAATGCCAAACAGTTATTTCTCGTGGTGGGCAGGGGAAAACAGCAAACATACTAATATGACTATCCATATTAAATACAATATCCACAGCTGATGCCTCAGTTAGGTTCTGTGATTAAATGTAGTTCATAAAATGATACAACCCCGAGTACGTCGCAGTCACAGATAGAAAAATTACCTCCAGCGTTGCCTATTCCGTCAAGTCCAGTGTCGTCAGAAGTCAGTTTATCCCAAAAATACCAGCGAAGTATTGAAGAAAGTTTCGTTGTACAGTGGTCACATGAAGATTCTAGATCAAGGAACATTAGTATTGCTATTGGTGAGATGATTGCTTTGGACAACCAGCCGTTGTCTATTGTTGAAAATACTGCCTTCAGAAACTTGACGAGAACAGTGAAACCAAAATATAACATACCAAGCAGAAAGTATTTTACAGACAACATCATGCCACATCTCTACGAAGAAACTAAATCTCAAATTCGAAAAAACACTGCCAAGTGCCGCCGCAATCTCGGTTACTACAGATTTGTGGACAAATATAAATAACATTGAAAGTTTTTTGAGTTTTACAGCACACTGGCTTAGTGACGATTTCAAATTTCACCACGCAGTATTACAAATGAAACATTTCCCAGAATCACATACAGCCATTAATATAAAAAACTGTTTAGAAGAAATTCCAACATAGTGGAATATAAACATGACCAAAATTCATGCCATCGTGCGAGATAACGGAAGAAATGTGGCGAAAGGTATTGATGACTCAGTTTTTAATAGAGTTCCTTGTTTTATACACACGTTGCAACTGGCAGTAAAAACTGCATTGAAACCTGAGACTATGGCACAAATACTTGCTAAATCTAGACGAATAGTTACACATTTCCACCATTCTAGTCCAGCTCAGTCAAAACTTCGTGATTTGCGGCAAGAACTTAACTTACCAGACCACCAGCTTGTGCAAGACGTATCTACTAGATGGAATCCATCGTACTACATGATGTCTCGTCTTTCAGAACAAAAACGGCCTGTATCTTTATATCTGACTGAAACATCTGTACATTTCGAAAATTTATCTACTGAAGAGTGGAAAATGCTCGGAAAAAGCCTTGAACTGCTGAAGCCATTCGAAAAGATTCCCAAGATCGTAAGTTCAAATTCCTCATAGTTATCTTAAGTTATACCTCATGTGAAAACCTTGTAGAAATATTTAGAAAATTACTACGATGAAAAAAATGAAATCGTGGAAATAAAACGGCTGTTAGAAAATGATTTGAAGAACAGATTTAACTTGGAGCATAACAAACTCTTTTCCCTGGCAACTTTGTTGGATCCACGATATAAGCAGCAGTTTTTCGATGCTGAGGAACTTATAACCGTTAGGTCACAATTTTTATTGGAAACTCTGAAAAATAATCTGAGTGATGACGAGAGTTGACGCTGGCAAAGATGAAGAACCTTTTCGTATCACCACCAATGAAGACAGCACGGAAACAGCAACACATCGTAATTTCTGGCAATGCTACCACGAACTAGCCTCAAGAAAAATCGAAACTGTTCAAGATGACAAGTCAAGTGCAGCTCACGAAATGCTCTCGTACTTTGCGTTACCGGTAATACATCGCAACAATGATCCATTTGAGTGGTGGAACCGTAATAGTTGCATATCTATCCCGAAATGTCGCGCCTCGCTAAAGTGTACCTTTGTTGTACAGCTAGTTCTGTTTACAGTGAACGACTCTTCTCCGAAGCTGGTAATGTATACGAAACTAAAAGAAATCTATTACTGCCAGAAAGGGCAGAGACTTTAGTCTTTTTACACCACAATTTGCCTATAATTAAAATATATACTAACACTAACTAGAGTAACATGTGTACCTAAATGTCACTTTTGTTATAAGATAAACATAGTGATTATGTAACGTATTCATTTTTCTTAAGTTTGAAATGGTCTCATTTAATATTATTCAGAGTTGTACCTGCTTTCTTTAGGATTTAATTTTTTGTTAAAAATGTAGTATTTTAGGTTCAAGGTTGAGTTTTATTGTTTGTTAATTACAAAGGACAAGTTCCTGCCTCTAGTTTATATTTCTTTTAATAATGAATACCTAGTGTTTGAAATTGTGATTCTAAAATAAATAATAAACAGGAGATTACATAATTATGTTCTTTATTCAGAGTTGTAGAAACTTGCGTTCAGAATTTATTTTTTTGTTAAACTTAGTCATATAAGTACTAACTACTAACTAAATCTTTTATTCCTTCCTTTGTTCCTATTCCTAGATTATATTGCCAATTGTAAGACTGATACTAAAATAAAAATAATTAATAATTAAATAATTTCATTTCAATCACCCTATTTTAAAAATAGTAATATGAATAAAGTAATGGCCCGACTAGTTGGTGCTTTTTTCCGACTAGTCGGCGACTATAAATATAGCTGGATAGTCGGCCACTAGTCGGTAGATCGCTAGTAAGAATAATAATTTAACATTTCATTAAAACGCATCATTGTAAAAATTTTAATGCTTATATTGTAACGTAGAAAAGTTAAAGATACAATTATTTAAAAAAGCATGATTATTTTATTATATTTTAAAAGAAAAAAGGCAAATAACTGAACACGACTTTATCCAGAATGGAATGAACTGCATTTCAAATATTTTAAGCTAGGCATCTCACATAAGTGGAATGAATTGGACACATTCTGACCATTCACGGACCACAGTTGGAAAGGTTTGTAGAGTTGAGTTGCAAATGGCGTTTTATTCCGTTACGTAAGGTAATTCACTCGGCTAATATTCTTAGCTCGGAGAGAATTATATTCTTACAGCTGCGAGCTAGGTTATTTTACACAATGGGTTTCTGATAGTAAATAACTTAAAAAAGACCGCGCATGTCATTCTCTTAAAGGTAGTCCATTGCGACTGTTGACTGTCACACGCAATAACTACGTGCTCACGGCACGAGTAGTAACTATCCTGATGTGTATTATCATTGGACGCGTCATGGAGATGCGATAAGCAAAACGCCAACCTGTCTTGTCAGTGGGTGTAGTCTTACTGATAGCCGGTAGCAAAACGCTTGCGTCGCGTTCAGTATTGCCATTGCCAACGTAGGAATCGCCAACCATACAGAAAGTTTACTGTAGTCTGTTGGCGGTTTCTTCACACTTTTTCAAATTAAACCTTTGAAAAAACACCCCAAGTACGACGTGTTTGGTTGTTTCCAAAATATGTCTTGTATCACAAGCGTTTTATACTCGTGTTATCATCAAATACCTTATTATTTATTCAGCTAAACTTTCACCAAATTTTATTTATAAATTATAATATTTACACATTTATAATTAATATAAATAAGAACAGAGAGAAAATAGGTGTGTTGGTAATACTTGGTAGTAAATAGTTATAATGCAAAATATTATTACGCTGAGTACGCAGGAATGCGGTGCGCAATCCCTTAGGTGCAATTTCCTATACTCATTTCACCTTTGTTTTCATGAGTCGGAGGAATGTACTGGAATTAGAACATTAGCGGGGCTTAAGAAAATTTTGAAGTAACCGTCAATGGACTATATTTTTACATTTGCTGTGAAAACTAACATAGCTCATGCAGGTTTTTAAATCTTCGGTTCTCTCTTATTATGTAGGAGAAATGATGTTCACGAGTGGTAATGTTCTTCATTCTCGCACTTCGTCGGGTTGTCGAAAGAAATACTTACCGCTATGGCAACAATGTGTAAATGCCATAGCGACTAAACACCTGTTATAGTCCATACTGTATAAGAAGGCCGTTTTCTGACAGGTCTGCGAAAGTAGCGCCACTGTTTACGTCTGACTACATGTGACTATGTATTCTTCCGCCATCAGCTGGTCCGTCAAGTCTGGGCTGTATTTTTTATCAACACGCTGTCAGCTAATCCACTTGCCATTGTACTGTTATGCTAAACAAATTTTAAGATACTTTAAGACTGACATCTGTCTAAAAAAATAAGTAGGTTATACAAGTAAAAATAAAAAATGTTGCAAATAATTAAATATTTGCTAACTCTTTTTTAATTTGTCCGAGATAGTGAATTTGGGTTAACATTTGCGAGACGGTCTGTTGTATCTATTATCACACTTTGGGCGTTATAGCTAATATATTCGAGTTGGAAATATGTGACTTGGAATAACATTAGAATTGCTTAAAAACTATTCACGCGTCTCACTTTCTACAAACAAGGAGATGGGTTTCATGAGAACAATATGGCGTATAATTTACGTAGACGAACGATTACCGGCCGAATATAAATGACTTTTACTCCAAATCATTTTACATGAAATATATGTTACTTTAAAAATTATGCAGAGCTCGTGGAAAAATATAACTATTGGCATTTGTTTGTAAATTCGTTATATATCGCGCAAAAAAGAGGTTCATTTCTGGCTGGTAATACCTCGCATAATATCCGAGAGATCGCGCGCACAGCGCGTCACGGCGAAGTTTGAGCCGCTGTTTTTGGATAACAGATAGCGTATTATTTTAAGTTGATTGTTCTTAGATTACGGGTTGGAAATATATTTAAAATTTGTGTCGTTTCGTCAAATTAATAGAAAAATAATTAACCAATATTATGCAATATTTCTATATGCTTTTCGAATTAATATCAAGGACGTGTTGAAAGCGAGGTTGGAGAGGGATGATACGACGTGAAAAAACTTTCTGAAGTTAGCACAACTTCAGAAAACTTTTCCGCGTCGTATCGTTCTATTGTACATTTCATTTTGAACACCTATACATAACTACATTATCACGAAGTTTAGTTTTTAACACTAACAACCATTGTTTTGTGTCCTTGTAAAATAAAATGCATTAATAAATGTAAGAACTCTTTCTTACCCGCGTATTTTCTGCTTTTGTGATGTGCATTGGCAGTGCACTCAGTATAGCCAACGTAATTTTAACTTTTGTTCGTTCGTGCATCAGCTGATACAGGATTTTGTAAATGGCACTTTGTTTGTTTCGTAAACTTTGAGTTGCCACTCACGGACTGTCAGAAAGTGGCCTTCTTATACCGTATGGACCACAGCCCAGTCCACGGCCCCTAAGGGGCCGCGGTGGCTGAGTGGTTAGACTGCTCGCCTGTCGCCAAGGCCAACCGGGTTCAATCCCCGGCCGGGTCACTTCCGGATTTTTGCAAGTGGGAATCGTGTCGGACGATGCCGCTGGTCGGGCGGGTTTTCTCGGGGATCTCAGTTTCCCCCCGCCCTTTCATTCCGGCGCTGCTCCATTCTCACCTCGTTTCACCCTCATCGGCTCTCAGTACCTCGTTGTTAAGAGCCGCTCAACTCACCCACTGCCCCGAAAGTAGTTTTAATTAATCAAGTTAAATTCCTTCGTGCCAATTTTTTAAGTTGTAAATTGACGTCGCTTTTCAGCCTGTTTGAAACTTCCTCGCACTGAAAATAATATTTTGTAGCTGCCACAAAGTATTTCATTAGTATTCACCCTGCCATACTTTTTTCCAAAAACTAAAAAAAGTTCTCACCGCTGTATTTTTGTGGCAGCTAGAAAAATGCTGTGGTAGCTACTGAAAATTGCATATGGCGAATTGACAGCCCAGAATGCTTCTTATCGGCGCAGTTTTAGGCCTGGGTCACTTTTCAGGATAAATCTACAGTTGTAAATGAAGTTTACATGACTTAACGGTTCTGTCTTCCTGCAGTTAAAATGTATTTTCATCATCGTGAAGGTAGTCCTACATCTAAACTGTACATATCACTTAGGCATTATTACACACAGTATCTCTAACTCTTGATTCGGCACTCTGTGTGGATTTTAAGATGGGCTCTAAATGTATAGTACGGAACTCCTTCAAGGAGTTAATACTGAAATCGAAGTTTTAAGAATTATTTGACAGGTTGCTCGCAGGAACACGATTTGTCTTAAAGAAGTGCCTTAAAAACCTACACTGTTGTGTACAATAATATTTTGTATGCGCTATTTCTCCATGTTTAATTGCAGTAAACTAAAAGTATGCACCCGTGACGTCGTGTAGCCTAATAAATAATAAGACTTTCGTGATATAGTTCCGCGAACATTTAAATGCAGTATGTAATCAACACTAAAGGCTGACGATTTGTTTTTAAATTTGTGTATGCCGATATTACTCTGATAGCTCCCAGTGGCACGTATCTAAATAAGGTGGCAGACTCCTCTCAAGGGGCATTTTGTTATAATAATGACAGAATTAACCGAAGTTAGTTTTTACACCGAAATAATATATATATATATGCAGGGGAACATAATAAACTCGAGCCATAAGCATGAACGCCCTAAGGGCGTCTTAGTAAAATATGAATCGGAAATTACAAACAAAATCCATGCCACCTTGAAACTTGGGAAGTTATCAAAATCACAATTTTTTTTTTTGGTTGCTTTTGAGGCTGTTCTATGAAAGAGTTCTTCATTAATTACAGGGATATTGCAAAAAATAATTTAAATTTTATCTACAAAGCAATAAACATCAAATTCGTTATTGAATAACGCCTCCTCTTCTTCTCTCTCTTTCCAATTTCTCATTCTGAAGAACAGCGCGCAAGACACACTAGCGCCTTTTTCTTTACTTTTTATGTTGTGATATGGCAACCGATATTGCGGGGTTATCGGAAGTTTGGTAGCATTTGAATAGCGAGCTTTCATATAATATACAGAATCGAAAACCTAACCAAAGGTTTTTTGTTAATAATGAATTAAAATTCGAGATTGTGGTTTGAGTAGATTATTTTTTTCGCCTGTGTATTTAATCATATCTGTGTTTTATTATGTAGTGCTATTTTTTATACATTTGCTATATGCCATTTAAGGACGCCGCTTACTTGTAGAACCTGGCTTTTCAGCGCGTTTGAGGCAGGGAAGCGCGGGAACAATAAGGGCGACTCTGACACGCGTGCCTAGTTCCCCATCGCTACTACGCTCGAGCCTCCCAAACTGACGTGCAATGTTTCCATTGTGCTGCGTTGTACCTATGGGACTTGAAGCGGCGACCCTATCGTTTAATTGGTGGAAAGTCTGAAGCAAAGTTGAACGCAGGTCTCTATAATAGTTTCGCGTGTTTCCGACCAACACATATTACGAAATGCAGCAGTGTGAAAAGTCATTTTTGGCTATGTTGTAGGGCTCGGGAATAGTACTTATACGTACCTCGTCTGAAGTGTTTTATTTTCGTACGTTGGTATCACAGGGACAGGCGCGGATTTCAAGCGCACTGCAACGCAATTCAAGCGCCAGGTAGGCGTAAACCAGTGCAACAATACTAGCAACAACAAATTCCAGTGTAATAACAGTGTGACTTTAATTATTAATGACAGTGCATCAGGGGTTTTTTTTTAAAAGGGGTCCTCCCGTTTTTCCTCACAATAAAAATAAATTTTAATATCATAATAATAAGAAAAGAAAGCTAATTAAAACCCTACCCTACACAGTAACTTTAAAAGCCACAGCCTCTTGTTTTTTACTTTCTTTGCAAATGAACTTAATAACTTTAATCCTAATTTAACTTTAAATTAAAAAATAACAGAAGCCAGTGTTTGATCGGTATGGCTTAGTAAGTAGAATAGTTTACATTAAAAGAAAAAAAAAAAGGTAGGCGTAGTCCTTAAGTTTAACTCTTTTTGGTGTTTGGTTGACTTGAAAAATGTCCTAAATATTGTTTTATGCTCTGTGGCATACTTAATTCCAAAGGCATAGCACACGGCGGCCATGTTATTTAAAACTATTAGTGTGCGCGATGAAGTAATAATTCATAGAAGGACCGCGGCGAAGGTGTTATCAGGTCGGCGTGGTTTTTTTCCTCTCCGCAGAGGCCTTTGTTATCTGTTCAGCAAGAAATGTTGACAGCGTGGTCGCTCGCTCGTAATTCACCGGCGTGCCTGCGTGCAAACACGCGGGAGAATGATGGGACGGCCGCTCAGGGCACACAGCGATAAGCGAGTCCACACGAGGCGTTTGTTTCAAGTCGCGGTACCCCGCGGCGCAGCGAAGCGAAGCTAGTGTGAGCGGAAATGCGTCTTCGCAAGCCTGGAGGAAGGCGACATTATAGTACCACTAGAGTGTATTCTCGGTTTCTCCACACTATTTGAATCTATTATTTGGAAAATAACCCCATGTATGACGTACTTTTGATTCCTAAACATGTCATATATCAGAAGCGTTGTATGCGGTAACATAAAAATACCTTATTTTTTATAAAATTGAACGTCTACTTATATTTTATCTATAAATTATATTATTTCATTTATAATTTATATGAATAAAAACGACGAGAAAGTAGGTTTGTTGGTATTGCCTAGTAAGAAATAGTTCTTACGCAAAATATTTCTACACTGAGCTCCCACGAATGCGGTGCACAGTCCCTTTGGTAATTTGTTACTTTCGGTTAAGTTTTGTTTGTACGAGGCGGAGGAATATCCTGGAAGTAGAACTTTATCAGGGCTTCAGAAAAGTTGGAAGTAACAGCGAATGGAATATAACATCGTTCATAAGGCGAAAAAGCTCTGTAGTGTGCCTCACTCGTAGATTGCAGTAGGTTGGTAGATAATCGAACAATTATGTATTGATACACTACGATAGAAAGTGACAAACTTTGCTACGTATTTCTGCATGTGTTCACTTAATTCTTTCAACACAGCGTGACTTCTTGTCTGTCGATAGTTGGTAGCCATCTTATGGCAACAGAGCGCGCTGTGTCGGTACTCTTTACTGCAATATAATTGTGAGACGCACTTTTGTATAGGCTCACGATGATAAGTGTCGTGTCGTTGCAGGTTTATTAGCCCGCTTACGCCTTACGTGTCCTGGGTTCGAACCCTGGGTGATACGTGACTGACTCTCCCAAATCGGTGTCTGCTGGAAGAAAATACCTTCGGCGTAGGTAAGTAACAAAATGGTTGAAGGCAACCACATCGCTAAGTAACTGACGAGTAACACCAGGCCCCGGGCTTAGGCGACTGGCATACCGGGCAAGCGTAACTTTGATTTTTGGCACTTTTTTTTCTAATACTTACAATTAGTTATTCAGAATTTTTAATTGCACGCTTCCAGAACTTGGCATCCCCGAACGAATCTGAGTCAACACAAACATTTAAACATACTTGGGACAACAGAAATAAAACATTGACAACTTGCATACAACTCGCAAACCTGTGCACAATCAGGCGGACAAAATAATTGCCGCTTTTGTTGTTAGATTTCACATTTTCTGCTAGTTCGTGTAGATGCTGGGACAAACACGCATGCGGTAAGTAAAATTTTAAATGTGCAATTTCATAACTTAATTTTTATTTCAAGTAATGAAAATTATTTGAAAAAAAATATTTGTAAGGTCCGCTGCTTTCTACTTTACCCTCTGGGCATTTACTCATTCCGCCCAGTTATAACACGAGCCTTGCCTGAACGGGCGAATCGGAGCGACTAAAATAAATCGTCTTTTGTTTCATATTATGCAAGAGGTTGAGCAGGGTGGTAGTATAATGGGCGAAGACTTCAACGGCGGTGGAAAACTACCCTGCACATCTCTGGCAGTACTAATAATTGCAATTTCCCAACTTACATCCACTGGTTTTTGCCACCTTGATAACGACTATTATTTGAAAATATCATTGCTCCCTGCCATTAATTGGTATCCCCAGTTCCCAGCAACTCTAGTATGGGGGNGGGGGGGAAAGAAGAATCCTCGCCGAAGATACCCGGAGTCGAGTTTCTACGGTCTTATAACTTCGGCACTTATAAATATGGCTGCATTTTATAACTTAATGATTACTACCTGCGCATCGCGCAGGTAGTAATCATGGTAGTAAACTACCATGCCGTTTTTCTCTAGATATTGTAGAAACACGTGCTTGGTTACATATTTTCATTTTGATGGTGGTAGCGCAGTATTCTTTGTCAATGTGGCTTTCGTGAATGTTATTTCTTATCACTTCTAATTTCATGAATATTACTCGCACGGCTCTGTTTACAAAGTAATATTTCATCTCCATGATTACGATTCCCATTTTCTCGAATGCATTTGTGGTGTGAAATAATTTCGAGAAAACGACCCCATCGGCAATATTTTCCCCTTTAAAAAAATGTTGGTCAGTTTTAAAATTAAAATAATGTAGGCCGATGACTGCGCATTGTCTGCCAACATAACAAAATTGACATTTGTAGTTTACTCTGTGTAAAATTATCTGTTTGGCGTGCGTGCGTACCGTGTAGAGTATAGATAAACAACAACCCATCCGCTCGCATGATTTTTTCCCCTGCTCGTCGTTCGAGTTGAATTTCTCTCTTGTTCGTGTGTCGCGTTATCGAGACTCGTATGATCCCCGCGAAATGAAGTGGTCGCTGTTTCCTTGTCTGCGAGTTCTGATTATTTTCTTTTTGAGAGGTAAAGTTAATTTTTGTTTTGTTTTAAGATACTGTTAATTAAACAATACGTATTAGATATCCTATGTATTTGCCCTGTAGTTTAGAGCTCCAGCAGCTAAGGAGTTGACATTGAGCCACTGACCATGCTGCCGTAAAAATTTAAAGCATTTCTGATAAATTATTGATTTAGATGTTTATGTTTTGTAATACATAGAAAAAAACACTCCGGGGCAAGTAAACTGCTGCAATGTCTACACAGTGATAACGTACTTGAGAGCCAAGATAACGACCAATTTTTCCACTTAGGTGTTCGGATAACGAGGCACCAAGTTCGTTAACGCTCTCCCCGTCTTTGCATTTTAAACATTTAACCCAGTTTGCTTAAGTAAAGCAGCAGTAACACAACATACCTGATCATGAGTGTAAAGTCTTCATTGTGAGTATTTCCTGTTCAGGAATGTTTACAGCATAGCCTATAATATACTTCGGTAAAATCCATTAGTGGTCTTGTTAGTCACGAGCATTGGTTGCAAAGAAAAACACTCTCTCCTCCTCCCCTCAATAATTGCAGTTCTGTAATTTTCTATTACTTTCGGGAAACTGAACGCTCTTTAACGTTTTTGAACATCAGTTTTTCTGCCACAGTATTATATTTTAATATGTGCTAAGTGTGTGTCACTAACACGTAGAGTAGTTTTCGAAAACTATTTGGCGGGGGGGGGGGATACAACTATTGTGACTGTTTTTATTTGCATTCATCGGATGTGTTGATGCATACGGATACAATGCTGCGCCATTTCGAACTCTGGTTTTCTGTTTGGTTTGACAGCGCAAAAAGTTGGCATAAATAGCCATTTATCAAGGTGATTTATTAATGAAACACTTTTCCTCCCGCTCCCTCAACGAATATTTTCCAAACGCAAGTTGGAAGTGAAATATGTTTAGGAAAAGAGACTGATATTCTTATACCCCCTCCCCCCCCCCCCCATAATATACACATACCGACGGTCATGTTTTTAGTCATGAATCATCCGGCCAGCCCAATAAGTTCAAAGGACTTCATAGTAAAATATTTTGTGTAGAATCTGTGTTTGTGCGTATACTCACATTTCGGCAAATAAATGTCATGTGAATGCTAAGTTTTTCCAGGAAAGGTAAAAACAATCATCTGCAGTCGCCACTTTCTTACTCTCTAAAGGGTTTCCTCAAGGGCGCTGCCTACGTGATACTTCAATTGCGTCGCACTGTTTTTTAATTCCGCGTTTTTTTTTTAAAGACTGTGTGTTCCCATTGGACCGATGTACTAAAAGAAAACGCACTTCAGACGAGGTACGAATAACACCTTCAATACATCATGCGCACTAGAAATGCTATTTCCGAGCCCACCGACATAGCTAAAAACGGCCTTTTCACACTGCTGTATCTCATAATGTGCCAGTCGGAAACATGCGAAACAATAATAGGGACCTGCACTGAACTTTGCTTCAGACTTTCCACGAATATAATTATAGTCGTCGCTCGAAGTCCCATAGGTAGGTACACACAGCACGGCGGAAACACCGCCATGCGCGTGGGAGTGATGGGGCATTGTCGCCCTTATCACTCGCTTGCTTCGCAGCCTCACATGCGCTTGAAAGCTACAAGCAGGCGGCGTCCTTAAAATAAAGGAGAACATTGCAAATCGCGTTAGTAGTTCTGGCTTGCATCGTGAGTAATATCATCATACTTATACTGATTTTTAGTCTGTGGAGGAAATAATGACTCGAAAGAGCCTGTAGGAAATACATTGTAGATCGATACGGACAGCTTGAAGATTTGTGCAAGGAAATCCGCCGGTGTTTTCACCGCCCGGCCAACAGGCAGCAGCACCTCTGTTTAATAGCACAATCATAATAACGATGGAACTTGCATTAACTATATATATATATATTTTTTTTTTGTGTACGTCATCTGTAACTGTATCACTATCACTGACAATAATAATATTGTTGTAATATAATATACAATGCAATATTAAAAGTTTTTATATTCTTAAGATGGCAATACTGTAAACAAATTATTAGCTATCGAGCTACCGTTGTTGTGTCATGGCGGTATGTGCCTTGTTGAAATTATATTGTTCTTTCTTAAAACTAATAAATAGTTTATTCAAGTGATCCGGAGTATTTCTTTATAAAACCTACAAATATTTACTTTTGTCCCCTCCAGTTTAAACAAATACGAATGGCCGCGTGATAAGAAAAATGCTCACACACTGGGTACATCAGTAGACAGATTTGTCTCAGTCAACGATGCGTCCTTTCTGGAAACCAGCTGGTCTGTTATCTGATGAAAGTTGAGAACTCAGCCAGACGAGAGTACATTGTCGCTTCACCCCTTCGTTTAAAATAGCACCACGTTATTTCTTAGCGAGGGAAATGCTCATAGCGTGACCAATGACGGGTTTCAAGAGCTTCAGTTACTTTGCTGTTGCTTGTGAAACAGAGTAATACTCTTTCACTTCCAATTATAAATTGTCCTGCGTACATGCTGATACGTGGAAACTTATGGCGGACGAGCCAGTTTGTGCACAATCAGCTGATTCTCCCGGCATGCACCGGTGCGCTGTCGTCACTGGCCAAGCCGTCTATTAGGATAACTGTAAGATTTATTCAGCGGACAGCATGACTTTTTAATTATTGCTATGAACTGTACACAAATTATTATGTCTAATTGCGTTTATTCTGATTATATATTATATGTACATATTTTAGTTTACAGTTAATTTGGTAATGTGGTTTAGCTGGAAACACTTACATATTTTACTTCTCATATTTTGTCATCAATCATTACATTATTACTGTAGGTTCACTAAATTCATTATCACAGAAAATACTGTAAACGCCCACAATTTTTTTTTATTATTTATTATAAATAATAAATAATAAAAAAAATTGCAAAATAAATTTTTTTTTTCGTATTCAATTACAAGTCAATTTGCAACATTTACTTAAAATTGTGTGGCTTTTTTAAACGTTTGTATGATTTGTTTTTAATTATGTTGCAGCATGGTTCATTACCCATGTGCGTACAGGAACGCACATTATTTTTGTAATTTCAAATGTATCTATCTTTCCTCTATAGAGTTTAGCCGCGAATGTTTTGTTTCCTGCTCGTTTACTGCCGGCGCGAGACTTGTCCCACAGCCAGTTCACCTGACTGTACCGATAGAACTAGGGTGCTCATAGTTGATATGGCGACCAAACTTTGTCTCCTTGGAGCATTTATTTAACAGTGGCCAAAAATTAAATCTTATATTGAAAATGTTTTAGAAGTGGAAAGTATTTACTGACAAACGATAATGTATAAATTTTGAAATATTTCTGAAAATATAATAATACTAAGTGAATGAATCTCTTAACATCGAGGTCTTGAGAGCCGATGAGGGTGAAGCGAGGCATGGAGAAGCGCCGGAATGCACTGGCGGGGGTAAACGGAAGAACCCCGAGAAAGCCCGCTGACCAGCGGCACCGTACGGCACGATTCCCACGTGCGAAAATCCGGGGGTTGCTCCGTCGGGAATCGAACCCGGTTGGCCTTTGTGGGAGGCGAGTAGCCTAACCACTACACCACCGCGGCCCCCTAAATAATAATAATAATAATAATAATAACAACACACATTGCCACTAGGTTACTTTCCGCACAATCGCCTTTATTTGTATATGGCTGCCTGGTATTGATATCTAGTGTAGTTGCCTATAACCCCCCCC
>NQII01003486.1:40164-68753 GCA_002778355.1 Clitarchus hookeri | reverse complement strand
TGTTTTTAACACACTCTCTCCCTGCACCACTCACTTTTTTTTGCTACACTGTGCATGTAACTGCATAATTAGACTTAATGAATGTTCGAGCAATTATTATTTTTTGGAAGTCGTGGTAAAATTGCCAAATGGTTCTTGAATGGTTAGGTACTGTTTTCGGACTGCATACACTGTTTACCATTCCGGTGGGCTGTTTATTTAATGTTACTTAATATAGCACTAGCGACACATTTTAAAAAGCGGTACCTGGGGAGATTATTACCATAGCTAAAAAATATTATTTTCCCCCCACGCCAAAAAGACCGTGGTTAAGTATTTTTTCCACGCCATAAAGTTCAATTCTCTGTTTTCAAAATATTTTCCAATCTCCTGAAAGTAGTGACCAATGAAATAGTTATCTTTTCACGGCGGTATTTCGTTACACGTGGTGCTGACCATTGTGGTTAGTCTGTCCGAACTGAATCTCCTCGGAGATNGGGGGGGGGGGGTGCCTACCAGTGAATTGTATCAGCGTTGGTTTTCGCCTCGCCTTGAACGTGAGTGACTGATGTATTGATATACTAACTAATATACTGAGCAACGCGACCCAGTATAGCGTTAGGCGTTGAGTGGAGGACGGGTAAGTACTTCGTATTTTCCTTTCGTGGCCTTACACACTGAGATCCAACACTCAGTTGCAAGGAGACCAGATCGCAAAGTTTTCTTAATCACCGCCCAGGTACGACTTGTATGAGCACTGCTTCGCTACTCCGCCAATAGGTTCGCCGTAGTCCACTATAAAAATTCAAGTTCGTATTTACACAGCTAGATTAACGGGGCTGAGGAAAAAGTTCATTATAATGACGTACACATGTACGATGTTTCGCGGGTACAGCATTTTTTTTTTGCACCCTGCATAATTTTATCTTCAAACAGTGTTTCACTCACACTTTCAACAACTCTCTTCCGCGGGATAATACCCGCGCTGATTCTTTTCTGAATTGAATGGAGTGATTTGGGCAGCTGTTAACATCGAGGTCTTGAGAGCCGATGAGGGTGAAGCCGAGGTTAGTATGGTGCAGTGCCGGAATGCTAGGGCGGGGGGAACGGGGGGATCCCCCGAGAAGACACGCCGACCAGCGGCATCGTCCTGCACGATTCTGCATGCGAAAATCCAGGAGCGACCCCCGCCGGGAATTGAACTCTATTCGCAGTGGTGGTAGGCGAGTAATCTGACCACAACAACACCGCGGCCCCATTTTTCTGTATTGAAGGGCTCCTCCTGGCTGGCGCATAAGTGCGTTGCAGAAGTTTGAAGGAAAAAAAAACCATGTCATTTAAGAAACGGTTGGATATTTTGTAGTGGTGTTAGAGTACGAAAGGCATTTAACTACACATTTATAGTTTTCGTTTCAACTCCAAGGGTTGGTTTTTTTGTGTGTCAAAATGGCTAAAACAGTTTTTTTTTTTCAGTTTTAGCTAATAAATTTATTTGACGTAAACTGAGTTGTCTTTAGACACGCATCATATTATTTTTATTGTAGACTATTCCCTGTAAACTGAGCACTTTTGAAAGACCTGCTTATGATCTACTTGTATGCACATTGTGTATTCTTCCGCCATACGTAAATTAACATTGCCATGTATCTTATCACTTTATTCATGCGTCGGTCAAGTGAAACTGTGAAAATACTAAAAAAAAATTAATATCGACTAAATTGACTAATTCTTGCAATTACATGCATTAAAAAAAATCAAATAGAAGAGAGATTATTTCAAGTATTCACAAATGTTTACCATACACTTTTAATTTATCGTTAAAAGTAGGGACTACTTTCCCTCTGTCGTTACCAACTACTCGGTGCATGCTAGTCAGTTTTCCCGTTAAAATATATGCAAGGTGCAAGGTGGAGGCAGTGACAGATTTTAAAGGTTGATTTCAAAAGTGCTCACCTTACCGTGAACAGCCTTATAGCTGGCGGTAAAAAAACAGAGGGTCACAGCTTAGTCACGTCCAGGCGATTCGCCGACGGGAAGACTGCACATCAGTTGAGCATAAAGGCGATGCGGCGAGAGGTAAGGGAGCGATAGTCGGCCTTAAAACTCGCGTGTTTCGAGGACTCGAACGCACGTAGGCAGGCAGGCAGAAAAAACCCTCAAAGATAATAGTCACAAAAAAAAATATTATTTTATACTTGTACGAAACACCGTTAAACTTGTAGACCTTACTAATAAATACTCTTTCCTCGCATAAAAAAGAAAGTTGGAGAGCACAGTTATTGCTTTATGGCATGTAAAAATCAAAATTATATTGGTTTTTGGGGCGTACACATAAAATGGTCATTTAAAGAAAATTTAACAAGAGTGACTGAAAGGTCAGGTATTCATTCATTTTAAGTTAAGGTATGGTTAGCAAAATTCATTTTATATACATCATGGACTTATACAAAAAAAATGCAAACATTTCCATATTATGAGCAATTTTTAAAAATTCCGTAAACATTTCATTGCAACATTTTTAAGATTCCTTGAAGTAACTCGTTGTGTCGTATTTAAATGTAAATTGTCTCGTTTCCGTAAGTGAGCTAGATGCTATTACTTGTAGCGTACGTTCCAAAAGCAATAAAATTGCGATTTTGACAGGCCACTGTGTAAAAAAAACATGCGTCTTTTAGATTTTTTCATGGCAGCAAATAGTAATGTCTAGAAGTTAAACCGCATTTCGTACAAATATAAAATAATAAATTTTCCGGCGATCAGCACCCATGAGCAATACGGCATTGCGACATTTTTTAACGGGGGTGATAACACCTTCAATTTCTCGAAGACGTTACAGTCACCCCCGGGCATAAACTGTCACTCAGTTGTTTGCCAAAGATGTCCTCCCCGCATTACGCGCTAATCCCATGTTGGACAAGTCTGCCTTCAGTAGCGTCATGGGGTTGGGGCAGGAGGGAGGGGAAAAAGTGGAGTGAACGATGACCAACGAGGTCTTGAGAGCCGCTGAGGGTGAAGCAAGGTGAGTATGGAGCAGCGTCGGAATGCAAGGGCAGGGGGAAACGGGAGATCCCCGAGAAAAACCCGCCGACAAGCGGCTTCGACCGGCTCGATTTCCACGTCTTGAAATCCGGGAGCGACCCCCACCGGGAATTGAACCCTGTTCGCCTTGGCGGAAATAGGAAGGTACAGGATTGGTTCTGGAATACCATTTCCATATATTCCCAGTATCGTGCTATATTCCCACTGCAAGTGCCAAGTAATGGAGTAGGCTGCTTTCTGTGTGAAAGTGTTCGGAACCCCCCGGTGGCTACGCGCGACATGACCGTTTGGCGATGTGACGGGGTCGAACACGTAGCTGGCTGGCAATTGACGTGTCCTTGCAGCGCACAGTTGCTTTGTATTTCGTCCACCGTGACGTGGAACATCCACCAGATGTCGCAAATGATGTTGCGTGCACCTTCTGTTTGCCGCTGGCGACAAGATTCGAAAAAAATACTGGAAGTTTTTTTATGTATGTATTATCTGCCGCAGCCTGAATTAAAACATCAAATATAAATAACATTTTAAAAGTAAGGTACCCGTAAGAGAACCGCTCCCGTTTTCTTTGGCTCCATCGTGCGGCAATTAGTTACTTAATGTTAGTCATCGCTGCATCTTTTCTCTTCTTTACCTCCGTTTTTATTCCCGTAAGACTGGTTGACACGATTATAACTATCATGATGGCAGTTGTGATAATTAATTTCGCGATAGTATCCGTTTACACGCGCATCAAAATACCCTTTGATAATTAACCTCAAAAATAAAATGTCAGATCTGTTACGTTGTGTGGCCACAGTTGTAGCAGGAAAAGGTAGTTATTAATTGTAAAAAAGAAAGTTAGTAAAGTACATAACATGCCGATTAGCAAGAAGAGGCAATTTGGATGCTGCCCTTCATACACACTAATGAAGGAATTGTCAGCCCAAGAACAAAAAAAAAAATTGCAAATCCAACACATGCACCCATTTAATTCTCAATCGTGACACTGATGCGCGCACTGTTTACGGGTAGTACCTATCGCGAATTATTATCGTTGTCTCAACTACCTTTTAGAGAGAGAGAGCGATGCGTTCGCTGCAAGATGATGCCGTGGTAAGGTCGAAAGTAGTTACAGCGCAACCTTTTGTCGGGCCATGGAAGTATATCCCGAAACGCAGAGAAATTCCCGCCCAACTTCCTTCCTTCCTTCGGTGATGTTATATTTATCAATAACGCTTACACTCTCGATGAAAAGTTTTCGTAGAAATTTTACCGGGTGAGGTGGCGCAGTGGTGACACGTTGGACTAGCATTCGGGAGGACCTGGGTTCGAATCCAGATCCGGCCAACCTGATTTCGGTTTTCCATTATTTGACGAGGTCACTCCAGGCGAATGGTGGGATGACTCCTTCCCCGTTCCTTCTTTCAGCAAGTCGCTCCGTCTCTAATGACCTCGCTGCCAACGAGATAGTAAGCTCTATCTGCGTAAGTCAAGCGGACTCGTTACTGTGTGTGAGAATTATATATTTTATTTTTCTATGGAATTTATAACTGAAGTGTGTACACGCAGGATATTATACGTCAATGAACCAAGAGAAAACTAAAAAGTTTGCTAACATTTCCCAATTTAGTTAAGATTACAAAGCTGAACTAGGAATCGTTTTGTCCCGCTTTCTACTTACGTTAAACACGGGAGCACTTGGAGAATATACTTTCTTCGTATTAACTGGAAAATAAATTTGATAATTCATAGTTAACACGACATATGTACAGTTAAACTAAAATGTAATAATTTAATGGACAGAACTATGCAATAAAAATACCACCAAGCCGCACTAGTATCACTACCGCCAAACACATCATGAAATTCCTGACATAGGTGACCTCGTTTTCTTTTTAATATTAGTAACATTTTTTAAAATTTATTCTATTGTTAATTATGAACATATTATTTTTCATTTTGGTATTTTGATCGTATGTGTCAATGTATACTATATTACAATATTGCATATTACCAGCTCAGTATTTTTTTTACATGAATTTTCTTCGTATGCAGACGTATGATACAGTGAAATTTCGTCTTTAGAATTTTATAAATCAGAATTTGTTTGCGCTTATTGTGTTAATTTNATGAAAAAGTGTAACGCTCGGTAACGTTACGATGAGTCACCGAACGAGAGAGAGGCCCGCCGAATGCCTTGCGTCTCTCTCCCACTCAACTATGATCGGTCTGCCGCGCGCGCAGCACTACGTTGTCACGTAAAATCTTCGCCCGTAAAACCGACTTTACAGGCAACCATTTTTTTTAATATTAGTAACATTTTTTAAAATTTATTCTATTGTTAATTATGAACATATTATTTTTCATTTTGGTATTTTGATCGTATGTGTCAATGTATACTATATTACAATATTGCATATTACCAGCTCAGTATTTTTTTTACATGAATTTTCTTCGTATGCAGACGTATGATACAGTGAAATTTCGTCTTTAGAATTTTATAAATCAGAATTTGTTTGCGCTTATTGTGTTAATTTTTATTCAATAAAATGTATATTGGTTTTGTAATTTTTTCTATCACTTACGTAGTTTTTCTTAAATACAATAAATATTATTTATTTTGTTCAGCCTCAGTAAGTTATTTCTCTCCAAGTAAAGAAGAGTGTTTTTTGTACTTTCCGTAGGAACACGCGATGCCAATAACTATTTATGGTGACCTCTTGTAGCCGTATGAAAATGACTGGGAGAGCGTAATGTAATATAGGGAACATTCTTATCGTGAGCGACGCCACAGTGGCCGCACGAGAACATACAGATTAGTCTCCGGGAATGTTTGTGCTCGTCATTGTAGCCGAGGGGCGCCGTCGCCTCTGCTCAAGATGACTGCAGACATTGGAGCAGCTCCCGCGCTCTGCGAATGCGGTCCCCCCTACACCACTTCCTTCTGACGTAGACTTCTGCACCGCGTGGCCGGCACATGCGAGGGAAAGTTTGAAGGCTGTGTTTATAGACTATTCACGGTAAAGTGAGCACTTTTGAAAGCCCTCTCTCATTTGGAATAATAGTCAGTAAATATATTTTATTTTAGCTTTAGACGTTCACTTCCGAATGCTGTGGAATACACACACTGTGTTTATTACCTACATGCCAATATTTATTTAAAACGGTGGCCAAAGGATAAAATATGTCGGAAAGGAATAAGTAACTAGGGCCTCAAAAGTGCTCACTCACTTTACCGTAAACAGTCTCTACGAGTGTTCATTTTTTTTTTTTCCGAAGAACTTTGTGTGTCTGGTAGCTGGTATGTTTGGTGGCCAGGAGTAAGGGTGGGTTTATAACTGAAAAGTTTTGGGTTAACTTTAGTGTTATGGCGTGTACGGAAGAATGGCAACTGTGTTCTTCAAAGCAGTAAAAATTCGCTTGGTCTTGTTTGTGCGGTGAGGTTTCTTTAAAAAAAAGAAAGAAAAAAAGCTGTATTTTATATGCTATGTAAAAATTTTGTTACGTGACCAATAAGTTCGTATAAAATAGTGATATTGCGGGAAACTTGTATTTCCAGTAAATTGAACAAGCTTCCAGTGTGTTAAAAAGTGCACGTTCACAGTAAGAAACGTGATTGCCCGAAAATGCGCGACCATAAATAATTATGCGACTAAATTATGTTATTATAGGTTGATAGTTTTCGACAAAATGTGAATATGGCAGCACCCTTGATAAGTGCTAATTAGCTGGAATAAAAACTTATGAGTTGTGAGTCGTGAATGCATAAGACGTGGCGTCGTTTACGCGATCGTCGGTTATTGCATATTTAACTCGCGATCGTCCAGTTGCAAACCTACCCAAAGCCGGCCCGTTGGTTTGAGTGCACCATACTCAGGACCTGAAAACTTCCTTGCTTTTTTTTTTATTAAAGGAAGTTCGGCATGGTGTTCAGAGTTACGTATAACAGGCATAAATGTAACAAGTCTCTGACGTCTTTACGTGGTACCCGCACCCCCTGATTTTGGCCACATGGGGGACAGAAGAACTGTGAACAGGAGAACCACGAGGAAACCTCTTCTCCAGACAGTGCACGTGATAAATCCCGACCACCAGAAAAATTCTCAATCTTTTGGGACCTAGTTATAGAAATATCTCTGGCGAGGGGGCTCGACTCAACAGTCCAATCCTATAATATTGTAATTCATCAAAATTAAAAAAAGGAGTTAATATTATGGTTTTAGGTTGTACGGGTACGTACAAGAAGACTGTACACGACAGGACGCCCAATGTTATGGTGAACCTCGGGAAACGCAGTCGTGCTAGTGTTTGTCACCTTGACCTTCACCGCACTGGCCTCGTCGCTAGCGTTACGTATTAACGACCATAGTCACCTGTGAACCTTTCCGAAATAAACTTCACACTAGTGGGACGGAACGGTGATTCTTCTTTTTGTTGCTCTCACAAACCTTGATATCCTTCAGTTGGACGCTGGTTGGGGCCTCTCTGATCATCAACAAAAGTTAAGTATTCCTTCGGTAAACCTTAGACGTCACGACTTGCAACTTGTTCTTGGGGCCTGTTTCACCACCTCCCGTTAATCTTATGGTCAAATATTAGCTGCTGGCTAGCACTGAATTGCGTTTTATCACTTGAAGCCAACATCTAGCGGCGATTTCAGCTCCCAGTTGCTGGTTACCTAGGTTGAACCAGCTGTTCCAACTGGAGGTTGGGGGAAAAGGAAAATGGCGTCATATTTGGAATGCACGACAGGAGTAAGACGATAACGAGTATTTCAGTAAGTACAGTGGCGTGATCGAAGAAATATTCCCCATAGATGCGGTTATTTTTTGTGTTTTCACATTATGAATACTACCATACCGAGTAACATTTGACTTGACTTTGGGCAATTGGATTTTCGTTTCGATAATCAATATCTGATTTGGACGTTACAGTGCTGCTATCTTGCGATAAAACCGTGAACCACAGAACATGTAGCGCATCAGGTGGCACAGTGAATCATAAATACTGTTTTGTGAACAAAGAAATCTAGTTTAGACGTTCTTGGGAATTTAAATAATAAAAGAAATCGTTAACTTACATTAAATATAGCCCAATGAAAAATTCTTATATTGCTCATTTTTCGTGATTATATTTCTGCACATTGTGCGTGGATCTGCTGCTATCTGTTGCGTGCGTAAATACAAGGCAACGCAGATGTAAATATTGAAAATATCAATTAATATTAGTTTATTGTAATTATGATTGAGATAATCATATATAAAACAAGATAGTAATGCCACAAATATATCGACATTTCACTTTTGCTTCCCGATATTGGAAGCTTAAAATACTAACAACACAATCTTATTATTTAATCAAATTAACTCTTCATAAATCTTAAATACAAAATAATATGTTTACTATATCAAAAACTTACCAGTTGACTTATTAGATTTGTTAAAAGTTGTTCTTGAAATACTACAAACTCGAAACGCGTTTAGGGGGCCGCGGTGGCTCAGCGGTTAGCCTGCCCGCCTTCCACCAAGACGAACCGGGTTAAATCCCCTGCTGGGTCACTCCCGGATTTTCGCATGCGGGAATAGTGCCAGACGANCACAGATTTCAATGCCTCCTGCATACCTTCAGACATCAGTCGAGTCCATGCCACGTCGCCTTGCGGCACTTCTGCGTGCTCGCGGGGGCCCTACACGATATTAGGCAGGTGTACCAGTTTTTTTGGTTCTTCAGTGTACATGACGTTGCACAGTACAAGGTTAGGTTAGTTTAGTATGTAGGTAGTTTCTCGGTCATCGTCCCAGCGTAAATCAGTGACGTTAAAGGAGTAATACGGAAAAAAGGATTTAATAATTATGTAGGCTTAATAAAAACAGTTTACCGGAGAAGCTCTTAGAATTAGTATTCCTGACATGTCCTCGTCCCCTTCTCAAGGGCCGTCCCCGCGTGTCTACTTCCTTCTCGGCGCCCGCACCTGACCTCCTGCGATGCAAATCGCGACCCACTTCGCCGGCGTTTCAGCTCCCACGGCTCGCGTGTTGGATCCACGCTATGAATTTGCCGTAGCTACTACGTGAAGTCACTTTTTTTTTAAACTGAAGTGAATGTGCGTAAAATCTGTCATTGAAAATATTTGTAAAGAATAGTATAGGCGTTTCACTGTAAAGCGAGCACTTTTAAGGCCCCAGTTACTTTTTTCCTAACAGCCATTTTTTTTATCCTTCCACCACGTTTTAAGATAAATATTGCCATTTAAGTAATAAACACAGTGTATATATTTCACAGGACTCAAAAGTTGACGCCTAAGGCTAGAATAAAATATTTTTATTGACTATTATTCCAAGTGAGTGTGTTTCAAAACGTGCTCACTTTACCGTGAGTAGTCTATACTAAGTTTTATTATGTAAGACCAGAGTAATTCTTACAGCAGTCTTGCCTGCCTTTTTTGAATTTGCAAATTGTGCTTTTTAAAGCACCCAGGACTGAAATACGCTTAAATTTTGGTTTAAAATAGACTACTATTTGATTCTTTAAACATTTCATAAATAAATTCTAGCTAAATATTTTCAGTGTTATGAAGTAGGTATATGCTTCTTTCACATGCAACTTAAATCGAGTAGTACTTTTCATTAAGGCCGACTCTGACTCACTCTCCACTTGTCTCATCGCCTCTACGCGCAAGATATTCAATTGACGTGCTTTTTTTTCCATCGGCGATTCGCCTGAACTTGAGAAAATGGTGGCCCTATATTTTTATGGCACACTAATAAAATACAGAAGTATAATGCCTGTTTAAAGACAGTTCTGAACTTTCTGTATCAAATATTTACCAGCTAAAACTGATTTTGAAAACGCCCGCTTTAGCCATTTTTACGCCCCTAAAAATAATCCTTTGATTTGAAATTAGAACTTGAAACTTTCTTGTAGCCACGAACTGTTTAATAATTTCTTCTCGTGTATAGACACCACTAAAAAATATCCAACAGTTTTTGAACCACGAGTTTTCTACCAAACTTCTGCAATGCAGTTTACGTTGACGCGCCAGTCAGGCGGGGCCCTTAATAAGTGTTTCTGCATCATAAATGCATGTAAAAAGTTGGCGTTGCTGAGTTTGGGAACACGGCAATGGGCTTCCCGTGACGTGAATACGTCTGCATTAGCGAGTAGTGTTTCCTTTGGAATGTGGGAATGAAACGAGAGTAACGAAGTTGACACTTCTCTTTTGTGGCTTAAATTGACGGATATAAACGAGATATTTCGTTTGGCCCCAAAATCGTAGTACTAGCACATCGGAGTCGCGAGATATACTGCCCGAAAAGTTTCGCCCGCGACAAAAATTGGCTCCAGTCTTCGGAGACCCCAACACGCACCTCGCTCACGCGCGTTTCCAGTTTGCTCGTGTCGTCGTCGTGTACCTGATCGAACGAGACGGAATTCATTTCTGTTGCGTTATTTGTCACGTTGTTATAGTTTCGGAACGGATCACCCTGCAAACGTCACGTTGCCGTTTCTGACTTGATACCCCATGTGTCGGTCTGATTTTAAAAAGCGTATCCACGTCAAAATTAACAAGCAGCACGCCATAAAGTTACTGTTGTCCATTCACTGTTACTTCCAACTTTTCTGGAGCCCTGCTGATGTTCTACTTTCACGCCATTCCTCCGCCTCATGCAAACAAAACTTAACTACGTCTATACAATTACACCAAAGGGAAAACGCACTGTATTCGTGCGCACTCAGTTCACTATCGTTTTGCACGAGAACTATTTCTTACTAGGCATTACCAATACGCACATTTACTAGCCGTTTTAAATAATATTAATTATAAATGAAATACGATAATTTGTATATAAATATAGGTAAAAGTTGAATATAAAAAATAAGATACTTTTACGGTTAGCAAAAAATAAAACCCCTGTAATAAATTACAGGTTTTCGAAAGAACCAAACACTTCATTTATGGGGTGATTTTTCAGAGGTTTGATCCAAAAGTGTAAAGAAACCGCGCATAGACTCTACTCACCAGAAAATACGTGAAATACACAGTCACTCCGTCCTCTCTCTTCCCTCTTCACAATCTCTTCCCTCTTCACAATCTCTTCCCTCTTCACAATCTCTTCCCTCTTCACAATCTCTTCCCTATTCACAATCTCTTCCCTCTTCACCGCCATCTCTTCCCTCTTCACCACCATCTCTTCCCTCTTCACCACCATCTCTTCCCTCTTCACCACCATCTCTTCCCTCTTCACCACCATCTCTTCCCTCTTCACCACCATCTCTTCCCTCTTCACCACCATCTCTTCCCTCTTCACCACCATCTCTTCCCTCTTCACCACCATCTCTTCCCTCTTCACCACCATCTCTTCCCTCTTCACCACCATCTCTTCCCTCTTCACCACCATCTCTTCCCTCTTCACCACCATCTCTTCCCTCTTCACCACCATCTCTTCCCTCTTCACCACCATCTCTTCCCTCTTCACCACCATCTCTTCCCTCTTCACCACCATCTCTTCCCTCTTCACCACCATCTCTTCCCTCTTCACCACCATCTCTTCCCTCTTCACCACCATCTCTTCCCTCTTCACCACCATCTCTTCCCTCTTCACCACCATCTCTTCCCTCTTCACCACCATCTCTTCCCTCTTCACCACCATCTCTTCCCTCTTCACCACCATCTCTTCCCTCTTCACCACCATCTCTTCCCTCTTCACCACCATCTCTTCCCTCTTCACCACCATCTCTTCCCTCTTCACCACCATCTCTTCCCTCTCGTCCACCATCTCTTTCCCCCTTTCTCACTCCCATCTAGGCGAACTAGGTTCGATTCCCGTCGGTTTCGCTCCCGGCGATTCTTCGCAAACGCCATCCGCCAATTAGCGCTTGGTGACTTACTTACCAGCCGGCAGCCCAGCTAATAGGGAACGTTTCGTAGCAACATGCAGTAAGCAGTTGGACACAAGTGAGCCTCGCGCAGCCAATCAGCGAATGGGTAACGCCCACATCAAAGGAACCCGCCAAGCCGTTCGCCCCGTTTCGTCTCTGTGCACTTACCCGTGTGGTTTGGTATAAACTCATGTTATGAGTTGGTAACACGTGGTTCGTAACTAGGGATGTAGATATCGGAAGAAAATATAGATATTATTTACACTGGTTATTTATAAAAGAATCGTTTTACGAAACTATAAATTGAGAGAAAAATATCGATTATCGGTAGGCCTACATCGGAATCCGATATTTTATGTATTAAAAGACTCGGCATATGCAACTGTAACTATAATCATGGAGTTCTAATAGTCTTCTTCTTTTATCTTCAAACGATGCGACGTAAATATCTAAACGTAAACTTTATTTTTACCGTCGTCCCTTTTCCTTTTTAAAATGTATTAATGGGTTTGCCTTGGTGATTTCTTACTGAGGTACACACATAATTAAAAAGCTTTCGAGGATACATAGAATCGTATTTTCTTTCCTCCCTCTTATATTAATCTATTTTCTTCCATTGCCTTACTTACTTGTCTTGGGAGCAACGTCGAAGCTGACGTATAACGTACGGAACGTAACTCGACATTACACACACCCTTAAATATGTAGCTGGGGCAAGTAAGGTGAACTTGGAAGGGCGACACCATAATTCTGTTTGTGCTTTCGTTAAGTCGAAGCTACTGGAGAGAGTTGTGTGACGTAACACACAGACATGGTTGACATAATTTTTATCAAAAGGAAAATAAAAACTGCAAGGCGTTTTCTTAAAGTTACGAATGAAATGTTTAAATATATTTAAAAAATTTAAATAATAGTTATATACTTCGTGAAGTTGCACATATCGTGAGGTTGCTTTCCGTACTTTTAACACAAATTACTTCGTTTCTGTTGATGGTTTAGTTTCGCCACAAAATTTTGGTTCCCGATGTAATCTTACATAAGAACAGTGCATTCGATAAGACTTATTTTTTTTGGAAAATGAAATCACATGCCATAGTCTGCTGCGAGGAAGTGCTAGATTTCCGCCGAGAGCTGTACGATTTGTTAAAATGGTTGAATAAATTTTATTAATTTAATATTTTTGTAAAATTATTGAAATACTATTTTAATTCATTTGTGGATAACCACTTCCAAAATAAAAATTCGAACCTGTTTTAAGGTCAAACTGTAGATATTGGTGGTTAGTCATGTTAAATTTTAATAAAATAAATTAGATTTTCTTATTGGTATTAAAATATATTATTTATGGCTGAGTCTATATTAACAGTTTCACCTTAATTTCTTTAATGCCTTTATGAAACTTATAGCAGTTTCCATTTTTTTTTCTCTACATGTTTTATGTGCATTACTGACAAAAAAAATATTTTCACTGCTAAAGTGCACCAACTTTTTATAAAATGTCCTGAACTTAGAATTGTAGTGGTTATAGCGTTTACAAATGGGGCTATAACTTAGAAGAAAAATGTTATAAATACATTTATTTCGTTTGCACCGTAAATGCGTATGCTTTACGTGTAATTGCATAGAATGTTTCAAAAAGATCCGCTAGTTTCGTGAACTAAACCAGTAATACTTAAGTGCATTACAAAATAAATTGAAAAATTATCTCGTGGATAATATTACACTTATTGTTTAATTAAAACGTGATGCTCAAAAACGTTTGTTAGCACAGCTATAAGAGTAAAACTTTTGGAAGTAATTTAACTGCGTACTTCATAAATGTGTGATCCTGAGTTTTATAATTGGAGTTTTCTGGGTTGTGTGGCATCGGTCGTCCATAAATGCTGATTTTGATTAAATTTATTCTTCTTAAAAAATCCGCCCAAAGTGTTATCAAAGTTTATAAACCACTTTTCGTAAAAAAAAAAAATTGAATACCTTCTAGTTTAAGTAAATTTGAGTAAATAATTTAAAGGTAACCTTATGGATTAAAATGTGTAACTGTCACATATGACGACTATAGTCACACTCATCTCGTTTAGCGGAACACCCCTCGTACTGGGGGAAAAAATGGACTCTGCCTCTTGCGCTGACTACGCTGGGATTTCGTCATTGATTGGACTACAGGCTTATTCACGGTAAAGTGGAGTAACAGGCATACATATATTTTATTTAAGCCTTAGACGTTAACTTTAGAGTGCGGTGAACATACACACTGCGTTTATTACACACATGGTAGTATTTATTTAAAAAGGTTGTTAAAGGAAAAAAAATGGCTGAAAGCCAAAAGTAACTAGAACCTCAGCATTAACTAGAACCTCAGCATTAACTAGAACCTCANAATGGCTGAAAGCCAAAAGTAACTAGAACCTCAGCATTAACTAGAACCTCAGCATTAACTAGAACCTCAGCATTAAATAGAACCTCAGCATTAACTAGAACCTCAACATTAACTAGAACCTCAACATTAACTAGAACCTCAGCATTAACTAGAACCTCAACATTAACTAGAACCTCAACATTAACTAGAACCTCAACATTAACTAGAACCTCAACATTAACTAGAACCTCAGCATTAACTAGAACCTCAGCATTAACTAGAACCTCAAAAGTGCTCGCTTTACCGTGAACGGCGTAAGTAGTCTCCACGGAGCAGCGCCTCGACTGGGCAAACTACCATCGAGTTGAGGCCGCGTCGTGGAAATGAGCGGTAGAACGCGCTGTCCTACACATTTTTATCCATGTCAATACTGGCCAGATTAGCGTGGCAAAGCTTGGAAAACAGACTGCACCAGCAGCAGCTCGTACGAGTTCCTGGATAACACTGCCGGTGTTCGCCTCTCTTGCTGTTTCTTATGGCACGTTAACTTTCATCCCCAAGTACTAGTTCGGAAATTTTTTTCATGTTTACACTGTAAGCAAAATGTTCACAGCAGTGGTAATTTCGAGCTAGTTTAATTAAGAAAAAGTGGTTTCCGATGTTTTTGCCGAGTTTCGGATGTTAAGATTTCTACGAATAATGGTAGTATTTGGACTGCAATTACCTAGATTGATTAAAAAGGTGTGAAAAGGGCAGCGTTTTGGAGCCGTTCATAATTGCTGTAGACCACAGCAGTATCAAACTATAGTTCAATGATGTGGATAGTTGCCATGCCCTATGTAAAAAAAAAAAAATTCTTCGCAGTACAATACATGGTGCCAGGAACATTCTGTGTCGGCACGAGTTTGGTCTTGCGATAATATTAAGGAGTTAGATTTAATCCCGGCCGGTATCAGTGGGAATTGATGGTGGATCCAAGGAAGTTCCGTATTACGAACCTTTCCAATCCTTGCTCGTTAGATTTGACATCATGGTCAGCATCGTAACATCATTACAACCTCTCGATAACACTGTCGCGGTGAAGTTGAGAGATTTGGGCAGTCCTGTACACCGCGGTCTTGAGAGCCAATAAAAAGTGACTTGAGGTGCGTATGGAGCGGCGCCGGAATGTAAGGGGCAGGGGGAAGCGGGAGATCCCCGAGAAAACCCGCAGACCGGCGGCATCGTCCGGCACGATACCCACGTGCGAAGATCCGGGGAGCGATCCCGCCGGGAATCGAACCCGGTTCGCCTACGTAGGAGGAGAGTGGTCTGACCACAGAACCGCGGTGACGCCGTCGCTTGTAAAAAAGTAGCTTGTCAGCCTTGGAGCTGACGAAGGGTAAAAAAAAAAGGTGGCGTTTAGGGCCTTCTCCCTCCCGCGGGCGGGTCGTCACCCCGCCGCGGTGACGTCACCAGCGGGGAGAGGCGCGAAAAGACCCTCAGACCGAATGTCAGTTTGTTCGGCGCCTCGTCATCGACCTTGAGGCGAGTCGGCGCCACGTGCGCGCGGCGGGCGTCCCGTGCAAAAGCTGCGCAACCGCCACAATAACAAAGCCCGTAACCCACTTTCCGCTGCGGCATGGGACGTGTCACCGCGAGGATTGGCGAGCTGCTTTGTGTTCCGGTCTCCGCCGCGCGATAAGGGCGACATTGAAACGCGGGGTTCCTGCTTCATCGCCTCTGCGCGCAAGGCACACAACTTTGGTCTTAGCGCACAGTGAAGTTACACGAATACTCCCTGCACCTATGCTTCATACTTGAGTTCCCAGCCCTTAAGGGTGTTTGATACCAAACAATGAATTATTTTATAATTGTAACAAACATTGTTTAACTTGTGATGACATTTTTATGGAATAAAATTTTTTACACTTTATATCTTTTGAATAATCTGATTTCTATTCCAATTTTTTTATTTCTGTTTTGCTGCAGCCTTAATAATAAATGCTACACAAGTGGTACAAATGAAAAAAAAAAAAAACTTTAACTGATGCCGTGGGCTACTGCTGGACATTAAATATAATTACCAATAACAGTTTATGCATTAAAAAAAATTAAAAATATGTAAAAACAATTTTTGATTAACTCTTTTTTATTAATTTCTGTGGTCTGTTATTTGGTGATTACATATGTGTAACGTGGTAGCCTACAGCATTATTTTATTTACTTTGTAATTTTTTTTCGTCTGTACAATTTAGTTATTATTGGTTGTAGTGTGATATTCATGGGTGATAGTCGCATGGTCGACAGTGGCAGTGGTGACTTTACTTTTGTCGGAAGGATACAAATAAGCAGAAAATGATGTCACATGCAGGACTTCTAACGGCCTGTAGAATACAGTACTTGTTCTCGTGTGCAGTTAGGTACCATCAACACCCAACCAGATAAACGTAATTATGGGGAAAAAATGATTGTCGTTGGACGTATACAAACTTTTAGCATTTACTGAATGATGTCCGTAGCTAGATTGTATATCAGAACGTTTAGTAGTTTTAAATTAAGACGGCCGTATTCCTGGCGTACGATTGCATCGCAGCTAGTTCAAAATCTACGCTTTTATTTTGTTTACGAAGCTTTCAACTAGTTTCCAATGTATTGTTCTGTGAAACGAACACTCTATTCGGACAAAACAGGGATGGCACCTTCCCTTCGTATCGTCACTCAATTTAGAACGAATTTCGGAGTTCCGCGACACAGCTGGTGGTTTCGTCAGACTACCGTATCTCAAAATATACAAGGGTAGGGCACTGAATTGAACTGCGACCGATAAAATTGTAAGGTCACCACGATGGCCCACTTTTTCAAAACGCCTCTGCGCTAAGCGGCGACAGGAGGTAATTCGCTGGTCGAGCATATCATCGCGCCACTAAGACTTCGCATGCTTGTGCGTCCGAGAAGCGAGAAAGAAATAGCTATCGAAGGACACAAAAGCGGATTTATTGGTGCATTCTGAGCACTACTCTCTGTTCTGGTCGCCCAGAGTTGCTCCGGGAGATGCCGCAGGTTGTGTTGGAAGCTGGATCCGCCGCAAGTCTGTTGACGGTTTCCGCTGCGCGCGCCCGTCCGCGGCTAAACTTAAAACTGGGGCACGCCCATTCCCGTCCCGCTATTTGTTTTCACGAATTCCGCGCTCCCCTCCGGGCAGTATATATATGTTGGTGTGTAGTTTATTTGGGTTTTACGCCGCGGAGTTATCCACACAAAGGCTTGGACGAACGGGGCCTGGCGATCGTAACGAGTTCCGAACCGCTCTCGTGGCCAACTAGGTTACCATGCCTAGGGACGAACACGATACATCACTGGTGTTAGCCTTCTCGCAGTTTGTGCGCGACGCGTTTCGTGATCGCCACGCGGGACCCGCTGGTAACGGGCGTTGCCAAGCGTTGAAGTAGCGTCGTAAGACGTCCAGACGTAAGACGTTCCCTAGCAGATATATTAATCTAATTTTTTTTTTAAGGCGCAAGCTGTGTGTGAACGTAACCCACCAATGCGTGCGACGCAGAATACCAGCAGCGGAGTTTGTCCCCTCTCTGCTCTCCGGGCCATTCCCGAGCCCAGGCCGGCGTTTGGTCCTGGTATCCTTTATGGTACGTTGGCAGGGTGACAACCTGCACATACCAGACTTTCTTGCCCCTGTTCGGGTGTGCCGGATACCAGCGCATGGGGAGGTGACGACTAACGTGTATCAAAGTTAAAATAAGGAAATAATCTTCGCGGCATGTTTTGGGGAGGTAACGTTAGAGGAGGCAGTGCACGGGAAGAGGAATGATGAGCAAGGCTGCATTAGGATGCAGTATCGGACATAGGGCCAACATGCAGCCAACACGTGAAGAATAACGTGCGTGTCAGTTTGTGTGAGAGGACTCTCTCGAGCGCTCGCCGCTGGAGGGGGGCGAAACCACAAGACGCTGTTGGCGCTTTACAGACTAAACTGATAACATTGCTCTCTGCTACAGCGCTGCACGACTTAATTTTTTTTTCTACATGTAGTATGCTCGCACGGAGCATCCCACGCAAAAAAAACACTCCGCTGCTGTCACTACTGAACTGAACAACCCCGCCCATTCGTGCGGCGGCAATGGACTCGCCCGACGCCTTCTGGACTTCTGCGCATTATTTTCTTGTTTGGATTTAACTTTAATCTTTCTTCGTATCTCAAAGCGAGTGCGGCGTTTGGTAACACCTTTGTGGCCGTCTCCTGTCGATATGGAGTTGTGTTGGTTTCTTGACAACGATGTGCCGGAGAAAGTGTTTGCGTTCGTATCACAAACGCAAATTACACGCCTCCAGACTTAAATAACAGCAAACACGGATATGTAAATATGCATTTTCATTTTTTTTTTTAATGATTGGGCTGCTGTGATACTAGCTTGTTTAAGGTCCTGGACCACTGGGCTTTCCCAGATCAAAATTTCGCGCTGCGCCACTATTACCATTAGTGGCCGTTAGCGANATTCTTTTGTGTGAAATTCTCAAGATTAAAAACTTTACGCTTGTGGAATATCCATTAATAATATATACATGACTTTTATAATGGGTACGTGCATGTACGAACACATCTACACACACAGTGGAATGTAAACATCGCCATGTGACTGCCACATGGCAGTCACATGGCAATGTTTGTTTACCTTGGGCGGAAGGATACGAAATGGGCTTGAAAGTAAATCTTTAGCAGGGCTTCAAGAAAGTCTCTTCCAGTCGTGAACCGACTATATATTATCTAAACTCAGTAACTCCACACTTAGCGTATTCAACGTTTGAAAAATTATCCCATTTATGACGGACGTGTTTCGTTATTTCCCAAATATGGCATGTATCGCAAGCGTTTTATACCTACGTTAAAATATAAATACTTTATTTTTGGTTAAATTTAACATTTACTTATATTTTATTTATTTATTATATTTTATTTATAATTGATATGAATAAAAAGGTAGAGAAAATAGGTGTGTTGGTATACCTAGTAAGAAATAGTTCTCATTAAAAATATTATTAAACTGACTATGCGCGGGTGTGGTCTTGAATGACGACTTTTGCCCTTCACCTACATTCGCAATATACTTCTGTCGTTCTGTCTATCATGCTGTGTCATTCGACCCTAAATCTTGCTGGTTATTCTTTCTTCTACAGCATTAATTTTTGTTTCTAACAGAGAGTTTGCTCAAGCCTTCAGCCAATTCACAGTGGCGCACATTAATATTCGGCCACCGATGATTATCGCAGTTTCATGGCATAATGTTACATTAGATATAAAGATAAACATAAATTATTTTGCACAATTATTCTTGTGTGCTTTAAATGAAATACAATAGTAGTCAATAACTGAAATGAGCAGTGCAAGTTTATGAAACACAATATTTTATCTTCGCGTGCTGCATAAGTACGTCACTTTAATATTCGGCCAGTTGTGGTGGACGCGTGGCACAGGTACGATGCACATTGCGTTCGTACCTCGTGTCATTCCCTGCAAGCTCTCTGCGCTGAGAGGTTGTATTGGGTAACTCTGTTGGCTGCGCCAGTCTGGCAAATGGGACGTAGGGGCAATAATACAACGTTTGAACAGCGGCAGCTGGTAGTTTTTCATCATACAAAGAAGAAATCTCAACGAGAAATTGCGGAACACTTGAATCTGCCGAGGTCCACTGTCTGGGACATCATAAGAAGGTTTCAGAAGTAAGACAGAATAGATTCGGTACCTCAAAAAGGACAGCCAAAGAAACTAAGCGAGAGAGAAGAACGTCTACTAATCAGGAAAATAAAGAAAGATCGAAAATAAGTACTTGCAAACGTACCACGGAGGTACTCAATGAATGTGGAAAGAACGTCCATCCAGAAACCATACGACGAGTTATCAGAAGAGCAGGATATAATAGCAGGGTATCTAGAAAGAAACCTTTCATTAATGAGGCAAATAGAAGAAAAGACTTACGTTCGCAAAAGACCACGCTGACAAAGATGAAATCTGGTGGAATGATGTTATTTTTGCTGATGAGACGAAATTGAATGTGTTTGGTTCAGATGGCAGGGTAACAGTATGGCGCAAGCCAAATGAGGAGCTAAAACCTGGGAACATACAATCTACCGTGAAACACAGTGGAGGTAGTATTATGATCTGGGGTTGTATATTTTCAGCAGGTGGAGGCTGCACGTGTCGATGGAACAATGAAAAAGAAAGACTATCTCAACATCCTGAAAGCAAACCTACACAAGAGGGATGATAATCTGGGCATTAGGAACACGTTTTAAGTTTTACCATAATAATGATCCAAAAACACAAGTCGTGCATTGTCAAGAGCTGGCTTTTGTTTAACTGCCCCCAAGTCATTAACACACCTCCTCAATCACCCATCCTGAATCCCATAGGAAATATGCGGGATGAACTCAAAAGAAGACTGCGTACTATAACAATTAGGTCCACAGAAGAATTAGAGAAAAGGTTCAAGGAAGAATGGGGTAGGATTGGCTCCGAATGTACCAGGAAAATAATTGCTAATTTGCCACAACGCCTGCGAGAAGTAATTAAACAGAATGGCATGCTACCAGGTACTAAAAGACTTTGTTTAGTTTGCCAAGAGGATTATGTTTGTGTTTGAATGATGATGGCCGAATATTAAAGTGGCGTACTTATGCAGCACGCGATGATAAAATATTGTGTTTCATAAACTTGCACTGCTCATTTCAGTTATTGACTACTATTGTATTTCATTTAAAGCACACAAGAATAATTGTGCAAAATAATTTATGTTTATCTTCATTTCTAATGTAACATAAGGCCATGAAACTGAGATTATCACAGGTGACCGAATATTAATGTGAGCCACTATACGTAATCGAGCATCTGTTTTATCAGATGTTGTTTGCATTACTGCCAATACCCTTAAAGTTTTTGAATTAACTGATTGAACGTAGGTACAACATATTAACAGCACCACCTGCATGTTTCGGTTCATCCACATTCTTAAGTCGCTTCCCTCCAATGCCGCAGTGACCATTTTCCATCTGCACCAGGCAGCTATATCCACGTCGTTTCAGATTATGTCCGAATTTAGGTATGGTATACGCCATCTCTTAATGGTGAATGATTATGAACTGATCAAAACCTCGACAGTATACCATATCAGATCAGTACGAAGCTCAACCAATGTTATGCGTTTCATTATGCATTTAGCCCTTTTATAAGCATAGCTACCCGTAATTTAGTCACTTATTGAGATGGAACCATCAAATTCACACTATAGTCAACACTCGTGACCTAAAACAGACTGCTGTGTTTCACCATACCTTAAGCCTTTTATAACCATAATTGGCAGCCATTTTCGAAGCATTTATGTAAGGGACACATGTTTTCAGGACTGATTCGTATATGCCATAACAAACTACGTTAGACACTGTATTGAATTTAGTCTTTACTATGCATTTATATTGTGTTCATATTTTACTACATTTAACTTTAAAATGTATTCCTCGTCATGAATATAACCAAATTCATCACAACATATACCGCATAAATCGATTTTACAATTAATTTCCTTACTTGTTTAAAAATAAAACTATTAATATTTATTTATTTATTTACATGCGATGCTTAGCATGCGAGTAGTAATTTTACACAGTAAAGACGTACTTGTTAGTTCCATTGCGTTGCTAAACTCACATTGAAAAAAGTACACCATATTCAGGTTTTTATTTTTAAAAAATGTGATCGCTTCACTTGAAAAAAAAAAACACGAGATTTTTATTACAGCTTATCATAATAAAAACCTTGTACACCCAAGGAACTTTTCTTTTAAGTTTGCCATTATTTTAAATAAAAGATTTTTCAGTCGAGGATAGAACCTTCTTCATGCTAGAGTACGAAGCGCTGCTATCAATCTTAAATACTTACAATTGTTATAAAAATAAAATAAATCATTATTGTGCTCTGTATAGCTGAGTAACATGTTTTTTTTTCAGTTCGATTTTGACTTTTCTGTCGGTGTACATAAAGTCAAGTTTCTTCTTTTGCTAATTTCTGGAAAACCATGCACGCAAAGTCTAAAATTCGATTTTTGACCCTTATGTCTGTGTACGTCTTGGAATTTTACTCTTCATTCTAAATTTTAAAAATCTCCCCAGACTATCCTCAATTATTTATGGATCGATAAATACGTATATTTATTAAATTTTGGTTCTTATATCGGTGTGTGTGTGCATGTAAGGTTGACAGAGATGCCGGCTGCACGAATTCAAACAGGTTTGCATTAACAAAAACGTTCAGGACCACTGTTTTTCTTTTAAGCATTTACAATGCTATGTTTAGTGACCTCAGACACATTTCTTAGTAAATTTGTAAAAATACCTGTTGGTTATAAGGTATGCAACTTAAGTAAAGCTTTTTACAATCACGTTGTAATAGTTTGGCACTACACGAGTCCATACATAAGCTGCTTCCTGGCTGTACCGGCACTGTTTTTAAGACCAGGCAAATTTCGGTCTTGGAGTTTTTGCGTCTTGCGCATATCTCTCTCTCGCTCTCCGCCTCTATATCTCTTTCACTTTTCCCAACATTTATTCATAAGCAAGCGGCGAAGGCATAAACAAAACAGCAGTTGTCAGGTTCGTGAACGGAAAGTTGTCGAAGCGGCCTCGAGCTGTCGCGCGGTGCTGATTGGACTTTTCTGCGTCGACGGCGGGCGTGAACGACGACTCTCGGGCCGGGCCGTGCCGGGCGTCAAGTGTACTGATGACCTACTGGCCCGTTCGTTGCACAACGCATGCGTACTCGACCGCAAGCGTCCTTTCAGAACTGCAGAGTAATGCCGCTCCGCTGCCCTTTGTTCCCGCCGTTTTGTATTCTCGACGGTGGGGTTGGTGGGGGTCGGAAGAGTTCAAGGAGGGTCCCTCCCGTCCTATTGATTTTCTCCCCAGTTTCCCACGCCAGGACGCTCCCAAGTTGTGAACCCACGGCCCCGTGGTGGTGTGGCATCCTTGCCATCGTGTGTTTATTTACATCGCTTCGTAACTTACCCTTGAAATTTGATATTGAAATTCAAACATTACTACACATACAGAACTACTTTACAGAATTCCCGAAATCAGAATGGACTGACTTCAGTGTGTATTTTCTCACGGGACTGAAAAAATATGAATGCGTTAACCGTTATTAACAGTTACAGATGCAAAAAAATTAACATGGGAAAAATATCGTCGACTTGTAAAAATATGCCATATGCTCTACCAGCCCTCATTTTCAAATATAACATTTGAAAGGTAAGCTACGATGAAATGAAAAAAATCAATCCACATGGAGCTTAGAATTCGACTGTACAATATGCGGAACTCTGTAAGTAGTAGTACACGCATTATCAAATTGTCAAGAAAGTAAGATTTATGTTGCATCTGAGAGAACGATGCCTTTATTTTGCAACACTGTAAAATATTTTCAAAAATGTACACATTTAAATGCTTTTTAAAAATGAAAATTAAAAAGTTATATTTTAAATTAAAATTGAAGCACTCTAGGGAAAAATTATTTAGCAATACCATTATTATTACTCTGCTTGCATGTAATAAAAATTTAGTGAGGTTGAATGTTGTTTTCGACAAGTGATTTCATGCGTAACCATTTTAGCCACGAGCGTGATTATTTTTACAACCGAAATGAATCCACGTAAATTAAATTAATAAAAATACTTTTTAACATTAGTACCGATGTTTTTTTTTTTACAAATAACAATATAAATTATTATGACTGCCGTACATAACAGATTGTTTCCTTCCAAAATACGCCGTTTAAAGCATTCAGAACAGAAAACGCGTAAATTTTAATGAAAAAAAAAAAACTTTATCGATTTTGTTACATTTGTACAGTTAAATTGTGATAAAATAGTTTATAGTGGTACAAAATATATGCATTCTGAATTGTGATGTCACATGCAACATAAATCGAATCGCATTTTCATGACAGTTTTTGGGTGNGGGGGGTGCACCACTGAAAGTCACTCTAACTCTATTTCAGTCTTAAGAGTTGGTAGTCCTGACATATTTTCTGTACATTCTTAGTTAGCGCGTTTCCGCGTATCTCAGCGAATAAATGTCATGGGGAATACGATAAACAATAATATTGGCCCGTGCAGTTTTGTTTTTATGATACTAGGTTTATTCTAAGGAAAAAATCGTGAAAATAAAAAAAAAGAGCTCTCCTGCGCAATTTCCTAAACGGGTAGGAGAAAAATGAAACTGAACAGTCGTATGTATGGGCTTTCATAGCGTGTAACAAAATCCCACTGTTACAGATTTCATTTGCAGAGGATAGCGTAACAGCGGAAGTGCACGCAGGTTCGGCGCCTTGCACGTAGGGGCGACGGGGGCGCTAGTCGCGCGTGTTGTTGTCGCCCGTATCGCCGTTCCTAGAAAGCGTTAAAGAAAAATCTCGGCGCCACGTGCTCTTAAGGTCGAATCACATTGAAGTTAACAAGTGGCACGCAGTGTCAACTTTGCGTTAACTCAATGCCGAATTTTTTTTTATAAAAATCGTTGTGTGTTAACACACAGAGTTAAGCGTGTCTTGTTTTCGACAAGTCGGTTAAAGCAGTGCTGCCAGATATGCTTTATCTGGGATTTGGAAAATGCTCATGGACATGTTTGGGCGTTTAAATTTGTTTTAATAAATGTTAAATTTATAGATGAAGTATCTAGTAACAGTATTTCGAACATTTGCAATTATGTGCCAATAATAACATTATCTCGTACCTAAATCGTTGCCTATTTGCGTTCATACATCCTCTTTAAATGTGGGGTTTTCACGATGTTCACGTGTTAATAATTTAAACCTGCACATATGTACATACATAAGAAACTTTCATGGGAGTTGGCAGACACAAAAGTAAATACAGAACAATAAAATTCGTTTCTGTAATCTGATTGGTTGGCAATGCGTTGCCTTCACGATATGTCGACTACTTTTATGCATATTATGTATTCTTCCACCATACGTACAATTAACGCTACCAGGGGCCTGATCACATCGTTCGTGTGTCGTTCAAGGACAATTGTATAATTTTTTTAGAAAAATAAATATTTTACAAATGTTTTTATTCTTACACTTATACGCATTAAAAAAACTGAAAGTAAAATAAAATATTTTAGCATTCACAAATATTTACTTAACACATGTAATTTAGCGTTAACACGTGGAACTCCTTTCCCTCCGTCGTTGCCAACTTTATCGGGCGCGTGACAGTTGGTATGCCCGTTAAAATGTACGTAGGTAGGAGCAGTAAAATTTTTCAAAGGTTGATTAAAAAAATGCTTACTTTACCGTGAACAGCCTTTATCAGGACATAACGATAACGCAAAGTTAATTTAGCCAACTCCTTGTTAACTTCAGTGTGAATCGGCCTTTATGCTCGATTAACGGTGAAGAACATGTACGTAACGAACGTATGTGGATCGAAGTGGAAGTAGGTATTCTTCACAACACGATTTATGACCATTGTTTACGTGTCGGTTAGGAGGCGTACTCGATGTGTACGAGATTACCTGTTTTATTTCTAGTCTGGTCCATAAAAGGTCCTGAGCTAGTAGGATTGCAGAATAAAATGCAAGTTTGTAAACTTCGTTTGAAGGAGGAAAATTCTTTTATGTATTTAAAAATGATCTTAACTGTTATTTACGTAATAAAAATATTAATTTACCAAAATATTTCTAGCTGTGTGCAATTTGTTGAACACAGACGATTGCGTTCACTATGAACTAAACTTTATGTACACGTTCCTAAAGGGGTCGCGGTGGTATAGTAGTCAGACTACTCGCCTCTTACTACGGCGAACCGGGTTCTGTTCCCGGTGGGGCAAATTAGATTAAGGTGTAAACACAGGACAGACAAACCACCACGTAGTTAATAAGACTAGTGTAACCACTATTGACAGTTGTGATAGCATCAAGAGTTATATTTATTTAGTTTTAAATTGTAATCAATAAGGTTTTTTGTTTATTTTTTCCCTTAATTATAGTATAGTTCCAAGAGTAACGCCAATGTAAGACCACTGAAAAGGGTGTCAGGTAAATTTATCCAAGGAGAGAGCCACCACAAGAGCCCAGAGGGCTGGTATGGTGATTATGTGTGTGTGTATATATATATATATATATATCTATATCTTGAAGCACACCTCTTTGTAAAATTCTAGAGTAAAATAAAATGTTGTTATAATTGTAAAATTGGTGGGGTCACACGATTTTTTAATGTGGAAAACATGGCGGGCGTTACTGCTGGCAGGCGGATTTTCCTGGGGTCTTCCCGTTACCCCCGACCTTGCATTCCGTCGCTGCTCCACTCTCACCTCATTTCACCCTCACCTCCCAACACCTCGACGATCAAAACCTCTCAATTACACGTCTCTTAATTTGTTCAAATTGGCCATTTAGTATATTGCTACAGTCCATTCTAGGTTTCTTCCAACTTTTCTGAAGCCCTGCCTAAGTTCTACTTCCAAGATATTCCTCCGCCTCATGCAAACAAAGCTTAGCAGAACCAAGAGAAGTGCGCCAAAGGCCAACGCACAGCATTTGTCCGCACTCACTTTAACAACGTGTTGCATAAGAACTATTTCTTACTAGGCGTTACCAACACACCTATTTTCTGTGTTTAGTTTCATATTAATTACAAATGAAGTATTGTAATTTAAAGATAAAATTATTAAGAGATGTATAAAAATCTTGTAATACATTACATATTTAGGAAACCACCAAACATATCGTACATGAGGTGATTTTTCTTCACACTTTTTGAAAAGAGTGAGGAAACCGGGAATAGACCGTATTTAGTAGCGTTCTATTCGGAGGTCTTCTATAGTGGCTTTTTCAGCAATAGTTGCGATTTGGTGATTTATTATTTTTCGTTACGTACTAAAAATTAAAGTTCTAAAAACAAATACGTCATCGTATTAGTAGATTAATTCGGATGACATTACCTTTTAATAAATTAAGTGCTAATTACAACATGGTCTTACTTGTACGAAATTGGTAGTGAATCGAGCCTTACCGCCACAGAAGTGGCTCCCACTGAGAAGAAGAAAAAAAGGGGAGGGGAAAATTTCAAAACCTTACTCTACGAGTGACCTTTACTGTTCAGGTTCCACTCCGGCATTCCAAGGATACTACGCAGCTAGCAGTATTTCCATTGACTTCAAGGCTGATTTCGTCAAGGTTATAACACTAAAAGTAATAAAAATTAGAAAATGTGTGTGTGTTATATTACAGGCACAGTCGCTTTTGTTTGAAACGCGTTATCTGAAATAGGGCATAATGGAAGGTTTCAAGGCTGTGTTTACATTCGCACTTTATGATTGAGACGTTCTCACTATTGTTCATGTAAATTAAAATATGTGATTTCTGCGCAGTAGAAGTGGATTTGACCTACCCATTATACCACATTGATGTCTCTTTGATCGTACGCCTTTTCCTTCCTCCCTCTATATTTGTTTACAGTCGTTCAAAAATGTCATTGTCGATATTCGTTAATTTTTTTTTGTAGAAATCTATGTCCTATTCGTAACCCATAAATGCGGATATTTTGGAAAAATGGGGTGGGGGTGTAAATGTATATTTAATCCATTTAATCGCTTATGCCGATATAAAACTATTTAGTCGGCGACTTCAAGTGGTAAGTTGAAGGTACGATTAGAGGTTCTTGTGTGACTAAACCGAAAGTTCCTGAAGGAGATGAATTGTCAAGCGTCACCCCCCCTTCCCCCCCAACATCCTGCAATTTAGGACTGTATCAAACATTGGAGATGAAAAGGGAGACTAAAAAATTATGACAATTTTGTTACACCAAATCGTAATTCCACAATTATGTGGTTTTGTATGGCGAAGTATATCTGCTTACTTTGCTTCTTAGACAAGTTATCTATAGTAATCCCATAGCATAGGCTGAAATTAATTATAAACAATAATGCACAAATTATGTGGAAATCAAGAAAAATTAATTAAAATTTGCGACGCCCAGAAACGATTGAACGGTTTGGTTCCATAAGAGTAAAAGCTTTCTAATGAGGGTTGGTTTAACCTCTGCTATAGTATCGCTTGAACGTGAAAGTAAAAGTTGAAAGTTTGTAGTAGGGAATTGTGCTGCCGAGATTCTCGTTTTCGTTTTAAGCTGAATGTTACGCATTAAGAACTGTGGGTGCAAGTTGTTGCGACACGCTGTATACGACCTGCCCTTGCCACGTCTTTACTGCCCCACACAAGGCTGGCGGCAGGTGCTTCTTGCAGCTGTCTCCACGGTCAAACCACCTTGCTGCCCCCATGCCCCCCCCCCTCCATCTGGTGT
>NQII01003486.1:3253-40152 GCA_002778355.1 Clitarchus hookeri | reverse complement strand
CCATCTGGTGTGTCCCCCCCATCTTGAAGCTTGTTCGTTCCCTCGGTATTTGCTTTTGCAAACTGTTTTGTTAAAGGTCCCGTCTGCCTGCAGATATTTAGCGTGTCCGAGGTCTAGTAGCGTGAAAGTTCTTCTAAGGGCGAACTAGGTATGCGTATCAAATGTCCGGTCGCCTTTACGCGCAAGGCATTGCAACTCTCTCTCTCTCGTCGACTGGTATATCAGTGGTGGCCGTGCTATTTTGTGGTGTAATAACAAAGACAAAGCGCGCTGTACCTAATTTTTCATACCTAAAAATATGAGTGAAAAACTTGTAGCTCTGTTCCCTTTGAAATAAGAACATTAGACACGAAAGTAGAAAAGTCTAGTATTCGGACGTATATTTATTTTTAAATCCTATCTGCAAACAGACAACGCTTAAAAATATTAAACTTTTTAAATGATAGCTATACGACAGAAGCTCTGAGCTCTGTTTGGAGGCTTATGCAGACAGCACTTTTAAATGAGAAATCATTGTAGACAAAAGTAAAGTTGGCAGGTTTATCTGTATAATTTACTACTAAATATTTACAATTAAATGTAAAATTAGAATTTGGGTAAGATTTTTTTCGAGTAACCATAGAGGCCTACTTGCGATACGATAGGAATGTGTGTTTGGCACAGAGTAGCTGTTCGCAAGCGAATCGCGAGCAGCTTAAATACCGCTGGCCTAGACAAACGAGGAAACCACTCACACGGTCTAAAAGTAACTTTGTAGAGATATTGTTACCGGCTCGCTTCCCTTGACCCATCCCGCGCTAGCTGCCGGAGAACAGAGTAATGATATGATAGCGGGCGGCGAGAAGGGATGAACGTTAGAAAGCCAGGAGAGCGATAATCGAAGACGCGTTTAACACGAAAAGCGTGCCGCCGCGATAAGTCTATCGCGTCTCGCGCGCTCCTGACCTTCAGCTCATAGAATTTCCACTTTTATCTGAAATAATTTTCTGGTTTAGTGACTTAATTTCTCTCGGCGTGATTCGGCCTGTGGCGAACCTTCCAGATCGGGCGACACAAACAATTACATATGCGCGACGGGCCTCCGAGCCGAGAGTTAATGAGAGTTTGGGAGTTTGGGCATTGTGCGGCCTTAAGCGATAGACGACGAGCGAGAAGAGCGACGAGTGGCGGGAGGGAAATCTGCAACTGCGAGCACCGGTGCAGTGAAGGTGCGACTGGCAGGCTGGACAGTGTGACTGGATGCGCGACTGGCACACATTTGGAATTACCGTACGTTAATGTATGGTAATGGACATTTTTATTTTATATATTTAATATCAGAGGATTAAGCTACTGTGATTAGTATAAATTACTTAAATTATAATTATAATTGTCATAAAATACTGCGCACACTGATATGAATGATACGGTTCAAATAGTAGAGATAAGAAGTCTAATGTTGTAAATAATAGTTGTGTGTATTTGTATAACATTGTAAATAAATTAAATTCAGTTACTTTATTTTTGTAAAGACCTCCATCTCCAAAGAACTCGGATATGCCGCGGACGACTTACAAAAGTACTTACAAAGCTAACAAATATTCCGGCATTATATATATATATATATATCTATATATATATATATATTGTGGAAAAAAAGGGGGGGGGAGATAATTTCGGCTTGCAAGTTATCACGAAATAAATATCCCTTCGGTGCAGTGCCTGGAACAAAAGTTTAATGTTACTCCTAGGCTGCCGCTTATCTGGACAGCTAAACGTTGAAACGTAAAATTCGTTTTATTTATACCTACATTAAATTTTATATATATATATACACACGTACAAGTGGCATCAAAGAAATTGTTAACGTCCGAAAACTAGTTTATGTTCTCTTTTTGTACCTATAATAAATTCTGAAAGTGGAAAATAGTTAATGAGTTAGTTTTAGCTGTTGTTTAGTAGAGGCGTGTGGTGGAGGATATTGGAAGTAGGCCACGTGGATTCCTGCCGAGGGAACGACTGCACGCGAGCTCAGTGCCTTGCGCTGCGAAGGGCGTGATGTGCGTGCCTGGCTCGCCCTTGGCCCTCCCGCACTTCGTGGCCTCGGACTCGCACAACTATTCCAAGCGGATGGCCACTTTTTGAAGCGGCTCCTAGTAACATTTCGAAACCCACTTGGTCGCAACGTCGTTTGAAAGTCACCGCATGCCACCTTTGGATACAGCTTCATTACCCTTCTGTTAATTTATATTTTATATTTATTAATTTATATTCTTTTTTATTTTATTTATATATTTATACTTTTTATTTTATTTATATTATTTTGATGTATTTAATTTATATCGTTATATTTAACAATATCTCTACATCAGCAATATTAACTAAGCAGTACAGAATTTAGAAAACGTATTAAGCAGTGGTCTTTGTCGATTGGTCCGTAATGTGAAATCCTGGCCCGCCTGCCTGATGTTGCAGCGGGTTTTAAATCCGGGTTATTTGATGAAACTATTAAGTGCGTCCTCGCAATGTTTACATACGAAAAGAAAACACATTACAAACGAGGAATGAATGGTACTTTTAAAGATATCACGCATGCAATAAATATTATTTTAGAGCCATCCAACACCGTTAAAAACGGCTTTCTTCTTATTCTTCTTCTTCTTTTTAGACTGCGGTTTCTCAAAACGTATCACCCGAACACGAGCGAAACTAGGATAGGTGTCTGTAAAGTACTTCGTTACCGACTTCCCACAAATTAAATGATTGGGCCGCCACTGAAAGTCCCATAGGCGCACGTTCAACACGACAAAAACACTACACGCCATTTCAGAGCCCTGCGCATTGCGGTGATGTGGCACTCTATGCGCGTGGCAATACAGCCCTTATNTTCTGCGTTTCTCTCCCTGTGCTGCAGAAAAAATCTCTATGTAGGGGTTCTGAAGCAGGGATGTTAGATCGTCAGTGCTCTGTCATGGCACAGGACATTCAAAATAATGGTACACTAGCACAGAATTATGGTAAGTTTCTAAAAAAAAATGCGTAAAATCACAATTTTAAGTTTTAATTTAATTATACAACAGTTTTTTGAACGTTATTCTAATGATATCAAATACAAACAAAATATTTTATATAAAAGTAATTGAAACAATACCTTGTTTGTAAATCACAAAATATTAATTCCACCTTTATAAAATATGGTAATAAAGCCTTCACAGGGATGAATCTGTTCAACTAAAATATACCAAATTGCCCCTCACGAATTACAGAAAAACACAACGTACTAACAACAATAAACGACGAACTCGCAAACTGAAAGGGAACGACAGAACATCGCCAAAAATCTGAAGAATATTGATACATTACGATCTCGATATCTCGTTCGTGGAACCTCGAAAAGTTCACCTCTAATTCACAGATAAATCATAGTGGTTCGGCTTTCGGCATTAACAAAGCAGCCAACAAACTGATTATAGTCTCTACGCGGTTTATTTACACTTTTTGAATTAAACCTCAACAAAACTACCCCATGGATGACGTGTTTGGTTTTTCGTAAATATGTCCTATATTACAGGTATTTTTTTCTGTTAACATAAAAGTGCATTATTTTTGGTTAAATTGAACTTTTACTTATGTTTTATCTTTAAATTATATTTCATTTCTAATAATACAAATAAAAAAAAACAGTGAGAAAATAAGTTGGTTGGTAATGCCTAGTGAGAAATAGTTTTTTATGCAAAATATTATTAAACTGAGTGCGCACGAATTCGGTGCGTTGTCCCTTTGACGTAATTTTCTAGACTTAGTTTGCATGAGGCGGAGGAATATCCCAAAAGTAGAACTTTAGCAGGGATTCAGAAAAGTTGAAGTAAACGTGCATGGACTCTATATATTTTGTTATCCTTTCGAGTCATTAGCTGCATATTTTTTTATCGTAGTCTGATTATGGTGCATTTGCGCATCATGACGACCTCGTAATGGCATGTGGTGCAAAGGTACCATGGGAATGTCACTCCCGGCATCGCTGGTCTTGAAGGTCAGGGGGCCGTGCACGTGAGTGGTGAGGATTAGGGGGGGGGGCGCATTGTCGGCACGGCAGGAGTGTGTGTCGCCGGGCGTGACAGGTGGCTGACGAGGAGCACCGCCAGAACAAGCGTCTGGCTGGTGGGCGTGTATCGCTGCGTGGCGACCTCGTCCTGGGGTCCCCGGCAGCTTTATCTTTGTGGGGCACGCCCATCGCAGGACAAGGGGCTACGCCCCCGCGCATCGCCCTCTCTCCGCTCGCGATAGCCACGCAGTTGCTCGCAAGCTGGTCGTCACTAGTCGGACAGTCATGCTCCGACGAGGCCATCGTCACTACGTAGTCGACATAGGCCGTGCGTGTTCCTTTTTCAACTGTCGACAATTCTGACTAGTGGATTTTTTTTTATTTACTGATGCTGCTGCTGGCCATTGACGAGGGGTTTTTGTTTGCGTTTGAGTTGCAGTGGAGAGATTTGGCCGGCTTTTAACGCCAAGGTCTTGAGAGCCGATGTGGGTGAAGCGAGGAGAGTATGCAACAGCGCAAGAATGAAAGGGCGGGGGGAAACGGGAGATACCCAGGAAAACCCGCCGACCCCGCCTGTATTCGAACCCGGTCGCTCCGACGAGAGACTCTGCATCGACGACGTCGTCATTACTACGTATGCGAGTCTTCGCGCGTAATTTTCCAACATAGAATGACAACCGGACAGGATCTCCTTGCCTAGGATATTGAGCGAATACGTGTTTTTTACAGTTTAAACTAACTTGGTTTATGGATAACTGGACCGTTTTCATACGCGCGTGCGCAGAAGCGACGGCTTCGACTGTCCTATGTCCTTAGACGTTCATCTACGCCGGCTTGCTGGCAGGTCGGCCAACTTCGGAGAATGGTTCGTGATTTATTTGACGGCTATGCCTAAATCCACAGTTCTGTATATACTCCAGGCTCTTTAATTTGTTAATTGGCTATATGACGAGCACTTCATCTTACATGATAGGTTGTAAGCTATTCGTTTGGTCCCTTTCTACACGTCTATCCTTTCTACAAGTCTATCCTTTCTACACGTCTATTACTGATTAAAAGTCCTGCAAGCGTGTTAGGTAATGAGTGGCACAATAGCAGAAGCGACAAGAATGTAAAACTATTTCAGTCGTATCCTAGCACTGCTTAAGCTCGCGAAATATCCGGGTGTCTGTTAATACAGCAGTCGTGTAATCAGCCTGAAGCAGCTCCCGCGCGCGCGGCTCTGAACTGGCCTGCGGTGTTCTCATTGCGATGCGTGTACATACGGGACTGTAATCGGTGACCCGAACATTTCGTCGGTGGAAAGTGTGTAAAAGGTTCAGCGCAGTCGTCGCTAGTACTTCCATATTCATCTGAACCGTACATTTTCAGATACAGCACTTCGAAAAAAGCAGTTTCTGGAGTGCTTCGAAATGATGTTCCTAACGTGCGTTAAGTCGTGAAAGTAATCAACAGGCATAGTCTGACGTGTATCAGCACATTTCTGCGCATTTTTAATTGTTTAAAAAACTTTTTTAAAAAATGAAAAAAATCTGGAACGGAATTCAAGCGCGAGGTAGACGGGCCACTGAAACATTGACTGGCGTCGCAAAGCTGACAGTGTGTTTAGGAAAGTGTAGGCGTTTGGTGGTTATTTGAAGACTTCTTAAAATTCCTGCTTTTGAACGAGGCCTAACTTTTGGCCTATTTTTGTATCCTTCCACCACATGCAAAATAAACAATGACATTGGTCCGATAAAAAAAATAATGCGTTGTTCAGGTGAAACTATTACAAATGTGCCAGGTAAATTGATTTATTTTTCATAACGTAATATGTCCATGGAAATCTATATACATATTATAAAACTAAACGTGTCTGTCTGTCTGTTTGTCTGTCTGTTAGTGCGCTTTTCACTCGAGAACCACTTATCCGATTTTATTTTAAAATGCATAGCTATGTTCTCTGGCCAGGTTTTAGTATATATTTTGTTACGTAAAGTAAAATAAGGAATAAACAGTGACGATAATAGTGAATCAAGTCGGAATAGCGTTTGCCGCCAGCGCGTTCTCTTGCAATACGCTGTCTAAACCAATTCCCGCCTATACTTTAAGATATATCAAAAGTTTTGTGAAAAAGTAATTTTTCGCGAGTCGGTTGACCGTACGCGGACGTGGANGTGCGCTCGACCGGCACTCAGTCGGCTCACGTCGTTAGTAACAAATTAATCACGTTCGAGCACGTACGTGTATTTATTGCGGGTCTGCTGCGAATTTTGATTTCAATTATTTATTTTTAAAAAAACCTAAGTAATTGTGTAGTCCACGCGAGCGGAACCGCGGGCTCAGCTAGTGTTTAATATATTGGTGGGGAAGAATACACAACGAGCAGATAGAAAGTAATCAAGACTTTCCTAAATGCCCAGTTAGCCAACGTAGATAGTTTGCAGCCGTCGGTCGCCTATCACCGGCTCGAATAACGTTTCTTCCGTTTAAGGCTCCCGCCTACGTGGAACTTTTTTTGCGCGTTTTAAGCCGAGAGGCGCAGGTGCGATAAGGGCGACACTGCCTCGCGCACCAAATACGCCATCGCCACTAAGCGCAAGGCTCTGAACTAGACGTGCAGTGTGAGAGTCGCACTGCGTGTATCTATGGGACTTTCAGCGGTGACCGCTTTGTTTTATTGGTGGAAAGTCTATAAGGAAGGTTCAGTGCAGAGTCCTCGAGTAGTTTTGGGTGTATCTGGCACGTATATTTTGAAGTACAGGACTTTGAAAAAGCCGTTTTTTAGTAATTTCGGAGTACTCTGAATCGTTTCTAATGTGCGCGATGTCTTGAAAGCACTCAACAGCCCTCGTCTGAAATGTGTGTTCTTTTCGTAGATAATCACATTGGACGCACGTTTAGTAGTTTCGTACAAAACGAGTATTTCCAACAGTCTGCAACGCAGTGCAAGCGCCAGCCAGGCGGAAGCCTTAAGATACGCTTCATTACTCGTCCGTTAAGGTCTGCTCCTCCAAAGGGCGAATTTAGCTATGTTGTGCTTGCAGGCAAAGGAAATTATTCCTGGGACATGGCATCTCATCGCCCTGGGGGTAGGCTGGGCTATTAATCACAGCAGCTGTCAAATTCAGCCCCCTCTTTTTTTTTTTTTCCTCCAACAACCCAAGCACATTACTACGCACTCCAAAGTGCTCCAGAATACGCAGAATCCTTCACTGCTGAAATCCTGTGCCTACATCCCTTGCTGCTCTTTTATGGTTTCATCCAATTTGAATGACGACAATGCGGGATAAAGCGAAAAACTGTTGCTCTATTTACGACAGAAGTAAATCGTAATTTGTTGACACTGAATTTATTAATAATGCGTAATACATAATTAAATTACTATGATTTCAGTTGGGAGTGAGAATCATTTAGATACATAAACAAGAATTTTTTAAAGGCGTTCAAGTAGGGAGAAAACAACTTTATCGCGGCATGGAGGTAAATATAATACTGACTTTTAACATTTTTCCGTAGAAACTTTCCTGCTTACGAATACTCTAAAACTTACTAGTCGTACCTGTCTTTGAACCTACTAATGGAATCGATCTACTAGAGATGGGCATTGAGCGAGTTTTATCACCTAATTTATACCATTTCGTGATGCGGACATGAATGGGCGGTAATATTAAGCGAGTTCGAGCACTCGAAAAATGGTACGGTAAAACTCGCTCATAAAAGGCACTTTGGTCATTCGAGTACTGGAAAACGCGGACCGCCCTAAGTACTATGAGCAGCTAACGAGCTCTACCACTCTCACACTACCCTGCACAGTAAATGCACGTGAGTATTGTGTATTCACCGCAGGCGTAAGTGGATAGTTGCTTACGTGTTAACGTGACCGCACGTAATGTCTTCCGAGATTAGTGGAGACGTTTCCAGGAAGATAACGGAAGGGACGTATGAAGTAGACGTGACCAGAAAAAGGGGAAGACGTGAGGCGTGGGATAAATTTGCATTAATTGGAGATGCTACGTCGAAACACCTTGTTGGTTTCGTTCAGTGTCGCAATTGTGAGGCTGTCCGTCGATTCAAAGCCGGTTCTGGGACAACACATTTAAAGAGTCACTTTTGCCGTGAAAAAAAAAAACGCAGCGGATTCCTCTGTTCGTGTATCGGTTTCTGTGAAATGCAGCATAGCGGAGGAATGTATCAAGATGTGTGAAAAAGGCCTACGACCATTTGCATTTTTTTTACGGTGATGGTTTTATGGAACTTGCACAAGAACTTGTTAGTGTAGGGGCGACTTATGGACAAGTTTCCGCAGCAAACGTGTTGCGAGGCATACAGTGCCCAATGTAACCGGCATTAAGAACTCCATATGTAACAGTGCTGAATCTGTGGTTTATATTCATTTTGTTAGATAGTTCTATATGCCTGAAAGGATAAATGTATTTATGTAGGAAATGTTAATTCACTAATACCTATGCTTTACGTTCACTGTTACCAATGTCGTGTTTATATAACCTATAAATAGGGAAATACAAGACCTGCAAGTCCTTTTGTCTCTCTGTACGTGTAAAAACGGTGTTTCGCGAACGCCGCGTGGATTTGCGAGTGTGCGTGTCGCGGCAACGTCGCGCCAAGCAGGCGGAAGAATGGTCGTCTGGTCGAACGAGCTAGTTAGAACATACGACTGTAGTGACATTCAAGTGGAGGGGCATGTTTTCGTAGAGGCTCAATGTAGTAATACCGGACTGTCCATAAGAAATTAGGCTCTGAAAGTTGTCTCCTGTGATACCTTGGCGGATCAGGTACAGGAGGGGAGGAGGCGCGGAGAGCCGGACATGTTCCGGGAAACATGTCATACCGAGTCTCACTCTCTCCAATTCGTGTAAAACCGCCTTGGGCAACCACGAGGCCTCGGATGTTCGGGCCTACGCTGCGCACGAGTTATGCTAACGCGAATGAGCCAGTCCCGTTTAGTACCACAGAAACGCGCGAGTAAATTTGTGACCTCGAACGTCTCTACAATCCACGAACCAGAACTACAGGTTCTTTGGTGCATGCCAGTTTTAAAACGCCTTTTGTAAACAGGTTCAATTAAAAACAACATATAGGCACGTAAATCTGGGGTTAGATTTCTACGAAATCCAGCGGCATGGGTACGCGGGTCCACTCGCGATACCGAACACAGGATTTTTTTAACTCGATTACGGGATGCATGCGACACGCCACGTTCTAACCCGGCGAGCGCACGAGTGTAAAATTATTATTGTAGCATGTGGACATTTCAGTATATGCGAGCGGCTTGCCTCTTCCGCCGGTCTTGGCCAATTTCGGTCCCCGCGCAACTTTGTGAATATAAATGTTGCAGAGCACGTGTACTAAAGTTCGAATGAGAAAATAATCTTGGCGCCGCTTTGAGAGATAGGAACGTAGAGGAGGCGGTGTAGGTGAGGGCTCTTCTGAACGCTCGCGTTATTTTCTCGTTTGGATTTTACTTTACCTTGCGCTTAGAATTCATTACATCGTGTTGGCACGCGTGCGGCAGCTGTGGTGTAGTAGACTACCGGAGTGCACGCGTCCCACCACGGCGAACCTGTGCCAAACGCAGATTTTCGCACGTGGGGAAAATGTGGTGGACGATGCCCTCGTCCTATGGATTTTCTCGGGACACTTAGATTTCCCCATCATTGCATTCCATCGCTGGTCGATCTTCGCATCGTTTCACTCCTGTCGGCTATAAAGAAAATAGAATCAGAATTGAAAATTACGCACATTTGATCAACTTTGGTGAAACTTTCCTTTCAAGATGTCTTACCTTCGTGGCTGTCGCTGGATACACCCTCGAGTAAAAAAAGTGGCACTTACCAAAATTCTGAATCTGCGGTATTTGAGATTCGCGAACAATGGGAATACTTGAAATTTGCAATGGCAGCTCTGTGTACAGAACAAAAGAAGTACGCAATTTTTATTAAGAATATGGGAATCGTGAGACCACTCGATAGTTTAGGCTTCAGAGCGGTTTCGTGCATATTTTTGTTGGAATGATTTCTTCTAAACCATACCGTTTCATAACGTAGCATGTATTATCAGTATTTGAGGATAAATAATTCACCGGCGAAGTACTGTTCTTCACTTCTTCCACCGAAGAAAAGTCTCTCCTTGATGTCTCGTATTTTCCAGAAAGACGCATGCGTTATGTAACCACGGCCATATCAGCGATAGTGCGAGATACAGTGAATGCAGAGTATTCCTAAGCTGGTGCTGTACCCGGCCCCATCGCTTGTGCTGGGAGGAGTTTTGGATTGGAATGCCTGTCTCCGCCACAGAAGTCGTGAGGTTTGGTAAAGAAGAGTGCCACATTACTTGGCCGTGTTGACCTTGTCCTTTGAGGCATGTGAGATTAACGGCTGCACACATATCTTTAGTATAACTACGAGTGAGTGAGTGAAGATATTTGGGAGGCTCTTAACATCTAGATCTTGAGAGCCGACGAGGGTGAAGCGAGGTGAGTATGGAACAGTGCCGGAATGAAAGGACGCTAGAAAACGGGAGATCCCCGAGAAAATCTGCCGACCAGTGGCATCTTTCGGCACGATTCCCACTTGCGAAAATCTGGAAGAGACCTCGCCGGGAATCAAACCCGGTTCTCCTTGGTGGGAGGCAAGTTCTATAGCCGCTACGCTTAAAAAAAAAGAATTAATGGTTGTTCACTCGGATAACTACATTTTAGAACTATGGTTGAGTGTAAGGGTAGAATTTGACAAACCCTTGGAAAATTCTCTTAACATTCAGTACAATGCTGGTGCACATGTTCGATATTACGACTTTTTAATGTAGCGAAAGGTTATACGGCACAGGACGATTAAGTAAGAGTGTTAAAAAAATGCTGTCTCAAATCACATGGCGCTGTGTGTTACCTTATTATGAAATAATGTATTGATATTAAAACGAAATTTGAAATAGCCTACTAACTGCCTCGAGTAAAATTATTTTGAGTGCGGAGGGGATGCATAATATTTTCAGCAGTTCATTTTTATTTGGCCCTGAATACAGGTTTGCATGTGCCATAGATTTTCATAGCTGCAAGTAAGTTACGTTGACGTGATGTTAGTGTTTAACGTTCAGACTGTAATGCAAATTTTTACGTATAGTCTATTCGCGGTTTCTTCGCACTGTACGAATCAAACTTTGAAAAATCACCGCACGTATGGCATATTTGGTTTTTCTCTAAACATTGCAATGCATCACAATCATTGTATACTTCTATGGACATAAAACTATCTTACTTTAGATTAAATTGAACTTTGTTATATTTTACCTATTAATTAAAATATTTCTTTGTTATTAGTAGGAATAAAAACATTTGGGATGTTGGTAGTGCCTAGTAGGAAATAGTTCTTGTGCAAAGTGTTACTATACTGCGTGCGCACGAATGCGGTGGCTATCCCTTTGGGGTAATTTTCCAGACATGGTTAAGCTTTGTTTGCATGAGGTGGAGGAATATCCTGGAAGTAGAACTTTAGCAGGGCTTCAGAAAAGTTGTGGGCCACCGTGGATGGACTCGATAGCTCCCACCGAGCACTCTGCTTTGTGTGTGGGAAGTGTCGTCTGTCCGCAAAGTGAATCTTAAAACTATTTGATTTGCGGTGCAGGATTGGACTGCTGCCAATGGCAGTGCCCTCTTACCCTCGTCGTCGACGTGCTTTCTGGTATTCGTTCATTGTTGACCTCCAACTCCAGAAAACCCGGTGTGTGTGGTATTCGTTCATTGTTGACCTCCAACTCCTGAAAACCCGGTGATTGTGGTATTCGTTCATTGTTGACCTCCAACTCCTGAAAACCCGGTGATTGTGGTATTCGTTCATTGTTGACCTCCAACTCCTGAAAAACCGGTATTCGTTTCGTGGGTCTGAGCAGAGGTTTTTTTTTATAGAACGTTCACATACCGGACCTTAACTCGTTTGACCATGGGGTGATATGCAAAGAAAAGATATAAAGCTCCCGTCAACCTATCGCACGGACTTGGTTTGGAGTGCGTGTGATACCGTTTTTAAAGCAGCATATTTCACGTGTGCACGGCATGTTTGCACACGGAAAGAAATAACAGTTCTTCACACTGGGACGGAATACAACTTTGAGTAGATCACGCTTATTGCAAACACGAATTTGAAGCTTTTCAACAAGGCCAAAAAACCTCATTTTTACACTGTTATAGCTTTAAAGCATCGTGGACGAATTCCTGCAAAACTAGTATAGGGCTCTGCGTTGAACAGTGGTACAGACTTCCCAGCAATAAAATTATAGGGTCACCGCTTAGTCCCATAGGTACACCAACACGACGAGAACAGTGCACGCCAGTTCAAAACCCTGCGCGTAGCGGCGATGGCGCACTTTATGAGCGTGGCAGCGTCGCCCTTAAGGCTCCGCTTAATCTATTATGCAGAAATTCTTAGCTTTCGTGTAATAATTTCAGTTTGGGGTATTATTGGAAATGTTTGATTATAGAAAATGTACAATTTACTAGTTGTTTAACACTTTCCTATCTAATTTTCACTGGGTTTCCAGCATGCAAAAGGCAGGAACTTATTGAAAAAATGAAAACATGCCCCTGACCTTTTTTAAAACAATAAGATACACACACAATTAAAGTCACGCACAGAGTTATTAACTCGTAAAATGTAATTTTTCTATAATCGTTAATTGTTAGTAATTACTTTGAATCCGAAATTATGACGCGAAAACGAATAATTTATGTAGAAGAGGTGACTTTTGCCGCTCGGATCAGATCGAACATTTCGGCAAAAATAAAAAAAACAAAAAATCATATGACAGCCCGGTTGGCGGGCCGAGTCGTAGTGCGCGAACTTGTTTNGGGGGGGGGGGGGTGCGAAAGGTCTGTTTTCGGCTGAGCAGACCTCGGAAAGGTCTGTTTCCGAGATGAACAAGTATCGTTCTGGCGCTTCTTGGGCGTCAAACGTGGGAAATCATCTCCGAGGAGACGGGTCCTTGCTTTCCACTCGCCCCGGCTACGACCTCCGCGGCCCGCTGCCTGCAACGGCCGGGTTTATAAGTAATTCAGAACATCCGCGTCAGGAATAGCTCCTTCGCGTGTCTTCTTCAGTCCCGTCATATCGCTCCCGCGCGTCGCTCCGCGGCGTTGCATATTCATGGACGCAGGTTGTCTTTCCGCCCGGGCCTCAAACGCTGGTTTGACGGCGAACGCGACATCGAGTTCCTTTCTTTTTTCCCCTTGCGGGAAGAGAACTCTTACAAATCTAATTGTGGGCATTATTAACATGCACTGCTCAACACCTATAGATATTTAGGGATAGACTTGTGTTCACGGTAAATTAAGCACTTTTATTGAAAGTCCTGATTAAGGTCTATTTTGTATGCAAGTTGTGTGTTCTTCCACCATACGTGAAATCAACAGTGTAAAGGGTCTGGTTACTTTAATCATGCGTCGGTCAAGTGAAACAGTGTAATAATAAGAAAAGTAAATAGTTTACAAACTTGCTGATTCTTACACTTACGTAGGTATAAATAAAAAACACGGAGAGTAAGAAATAATTTGAGTATTCACAATTGTTTTCGAAACACATAATTCAGCGTTTAGACACGGAATTGTTGACCCTCTGTCGTTAACAAACTTTACTGGGTGCATGCCATTCAGTGTGCCGTTAACATGTATGCAGATAGGGTCAGTGACGTTTTACAAAGGTTGATTTCAAATATCTGTATTTTATATGTAAATTACAATGCTTAATTTTTTAATAATATGAATAAAAACAGCGAGAAAATGTGTGTTGGTGACGCTTAGTAAGAAATAGTTCTCATGCGAAATATTATCACATGTGGTGCGTTGTCCTTTGGTGTAATTTTTTTCGACTGAGTTAAGCTTATTTTCCACGAGGCGGAGGAATACATTGGAAGTAGAACTTGAGCAGGGCTTCGGTAAAGTTTGAAGTAACCGTGAATGGACTATACCTGCTTGCCATCTGTGGCTAAAGGCTCGCCAAACAACAGGAAACTCTCTTCTGTACGAATGCTCCAGCCTTACAATCAATTATTTTTTTCCTTTCCGTGGTCTGCGTCTCCTTCCCCTTGCACGCCCATGTCACCAGATCGTCCTGCACGGCCTTTGTACGATGGTCGGAGCTCACTCACTCACTCACTCACTCACTCACTCACTACTGCTCCCTCTTCTCTGGAACTACACCGGCAAGGAAGCCGTCAAACCAGGTTCCTTCCTTATTTGAATACAAGGAGTCTCTCCTTTGGAGCTACCTGCAGTTGCGGCACGTAGGCGGACTTACACGACGGAGTCTGTCGTTCATTTGCATGTTTTCTAAATTCTCTTCCGGATGCTGCGTTAGATACTCATCTGAGTTTCTATTCAAATGTCATTATATTTCTATGTAATTCGAATGTATGCTTCATACATGGCACATGGCATACACGAGAGCTGTATTATCCTCTTTCATCCAGCAACACTGTCACCGGTTTATTTTGACTATGACGCAGAACATTATTTTCTGTTATGAATTTCAAGCACAAAAAGGCTCTGGAATTGCGACTATTACCCGCACCGTGTTTTGACGCGTACAATACGACCAGACAGTCTTCTGGTGAAGGTGCACGTCATCTCGCGCGTACGATTGCGGCAACGCGAGAATTATACATTCTAGTGCTTGATAATAGTTCAGTAATACCCGTGTATTAACTGTACAGGCTTTACTCTCATTTGAATTCCCCCCCCCCTTCCTCTTTTTTATTCGCCTGGGTGCTTTTCGGGATAATTACACACTATGGCGAGAATTATTTTATAACCACGTACTACTTTCCAACTTCGTGACTGCGTGCTCATTAAGGCTCCCGCCACCTGTAGCTGTTTTTCCGCATTTTAGGCCGAGAGGCGCAGGAGCGATAAGGGCGACACTGCCTCGCGCATCAAATACGCCAACGCCACTAGGCGCAAGGCTCTGAACTGGCGTGCAGTGTTCTCGTCGCACTTCGTGTACCTAATGGGACTTCCATCGGTGACCCTATTATTTAATTGGTGGAAAGTCTGAAGGAAGGATCAGTGCAGAGCCCTTAAGTAGTTTTGTATGTATCTGACGCGTATAGTTTGAGATACAACGCTTTGAAAAAAATCTTTGTTCTAGCAATTTCGGAGTACTCCGAAATGGTGTATTTAATGCGCGGTGACGTCTTGAAAACTCAGCCCTCGTTTGAAGTGTTCTTTTCTTAAGCGGCCCGTACACGTACGATATTATTGCGCAATAATCGGGTTTGTGCAATAAAGTTGATCGTGTGTTGATGATATTGGAGGGTTGTGCAATATATTGTGTAATATTAAAAACTTTAAATATGTATTGCGCAATATGGGAAATATTGTACAGTCTGAAGACAATATTATGCAATACCGCGTCAGTTGCAATCAAGGTGTTGTAGAGAGTGTGTCGAAATGGCGAATAAAACAGAAGATAAGAGTTTAATTTTGGACTTTATCGAGGTGTACCATTCTCTGCCGGTTCTGTGGGACGTTAAGTGTAAAGATTACAGTAATCGTGTAAAAAAAAAAAGTGAACAGTATAACGTGTAATGTTTCATGAGTGTACCTTTCCCTCTCTTGAAACCACTGTTTCGCCCACTTCCACCCTTTCCGTTTTTTTTTTTGCCTACAGAAATGAAAATGCAACAAAGTTCGGTATCACTAAACATTTTAATGTCACAAATACCCATCATCTGAATTTAATTCGCACTAATATTTTACGTCTATGCCCGCTTTGCACAATCTATTGCACAACTCTTCAGTATTATCTCCACACGCTTGAATTTTATTGCACAAACCCGCTTATTGTGCAATAATATTGTACGTCTATAGGCTACTTCAATTTTTGTGCAATACATTTGCACAATAATATTGTACGTGTATGGGCCGCTTTAGACCAGCACATTCGACACACGTTTACTAGTTCCACAGAAAAACGCGAATCACTAACTCACTGTGACGCGTTTCAAGCGCCAGGCAGCGTTAGTATGTAGTGAACTTCGTATAAGTAGATCCGCTATGTGATGGGTCTACTGTATGCGTCTATAACCTTTAATACGGTAAATGGTAATGTCATTGACACACTTCCTGCTGTATGAATTAATTAAAAAAAACAGTCAAAATCTATTTTACTGGACTGAAGACATGTCAACGATACTCACAATCATGCCACACTCTCAATAAACAAACAGTCTATTCTTTTATAGACTCAGTTTTGTATTAGTATAAACTTTATTTGTATATTGTCGCCGTTTTTGCTGAATTTTCCTCTTATATGGCGTTCGAACTAAGTTCCAGTATACTTTAAATACGAGTTTTTTTTAAACTATTGAAAATGTTTCCAAAATATTTAAGAAAGCACACGCCAATCAAGGTAATGAGGTTACTTCGAAGATATTGCGCACATTAGAAACAAATTCTCTGTCCGACACAACCGAAAACGCCAAATACTTGGCAACGCTAAGCCCGCCCGCGGTGCGGGTGAACGGCGCGGAGGCGAAGCGGCCGTGCGTGACGAAACGCAGAAACTGTTTTATCATGCTGTTATATATGTATTTTTTTATATTTACTGCCTGAATACTTGCGAACCTCGGAAGTGGCCCCTGCAAAGTACTTAGCCACTAATTTTCCTTAATACAGTTGCCGGTTCACGGCTTTAAGTCCCTTAGTTTCACTCAGTACAACAAAAAGTCGACACGCGGGTTCCGTGCGTAGCTCGTGGTGGCGAATGGCAACATAGGCGCACATTCCAGAGTTGCCATATCGCCTTCCGTCTCCTTCCCTTTCTCTTTCGTCGGTTTGTTTGCCTGGAACGCGGAAATAGCTCCAGTCAGGGCTATTCAATTAGTGGTCCACGGGCCACGCGTAGTTTGCCAGATTCAGACCCGCGGACAAATGATTTTACCAGCTATTCTTTTTTTAAATATACTTCTGAATGCAATTACCTAATTTAATGGTAACTAATTATCACTACCGAAAAACTTATCATATAATTGCATGTATTCTATTTTCACCCAAATATACTGAATATATAAATGTGAACCACGATTTTGTAATAAGAGGGTGTGGCCCTTCAAGCATCGTAAATATTTAAGTAGCCCAATAGAAAAACTAGTTGCATAGAATTCGAGTGTGCCACCCCTCCTAATATATTTAGGTTATCTTGTATTACCGTAACATGTAAGTGGTGTCATGATAGAACGAATACTTTGTTTTAAAAATAATATTCATGTTTTATTTTAAAGCTTGGTTATTAATAATGTAACTTTAAATCTTGATAATTACAGCTTTCAGAAAGTAATTTTAACGCTGTTTGATTTCAGCTTAAGTGTGTCTTGAAATCACGGGAGTGGCATGTTGCAGTTTCTTCGAAATTCTCATAGTGGTTCATAAAAATATTTTTATTTCAAATTTTATCTGTAAATTAAAAATTAGGGGAACCCCCTAACAAATTTCTAAGAAAATTTCTTTCATGGTACTCAGATCACAGGAATAATTGTTCTAAGCTGTAAGCTGTAGTATAATTTTTTTTTTTACTTGCATATTAGTATTAAATATTCAAAATTCCTGTATTTCCTCACTTTTATTATTTTAAAGTAATTTTTTACCACTGTTACTTTTACTTTATTTCGCTTTACAGCGTAAAAATACGCACTATTCTAAAAATGTAGAAAACATTGTTTGAATCTAGTGTTTTCTCGCCCGTCCCTTTTTATCCATCTTAAATAACCGTCTACCACACAGGATTTCGGATTTATGACAGTTCACTAAGGGAATAGCTTTCACCGATGTAAATTCAGCTGCATGTCGTTTCTCTTCACTTGCTTATTTCGAAGTTTACCGGTAGTTTGTGCAGCATGGGGCTTTCAAATCACGAAGTTCTTCGGCGGAAGCGATCATTCGAATTCGTTGAAGTAAACTTGCAAAGTTTTCCCGATAACTTAACAGGCCCTCCAGAATACGCAGCGGTTCTGAAGTTCCATGTTAAACTTTCCGTGGGCGATGTTTTTGTCCGCGTGTGTACACTGGCGTCAACTTCGCTCGAATGGTGCTGCCGTTGTATCGATTGCAGTGTTGCGCCTGCTGCCGGATATTGCTTCGGTTCGAGGCCCGTAACCCTGTTTACCCTTGCGAATGCCACCACAGCCGTTCGTATAGTGAAGCTTGCGATCACGACTTTACTCACTACATTGCAAATACGAAGTTACCTTACGCCATTAAGCTTGGCGTTCGTATTCCGACGAGCCTTACTACTCCAAGTAAAATACTCATTCTATTAAGAGGGAGGGCGACAAAATTAATGCTAAATTCTATAACTGTAATTTACAGGTTTTTTGGTAGCCAGTGCAAGAAATCTAAGAAAAAGAAATCCCAGGTAGTTATTCTTGCCAACTTAGTAAACAAAATTTTTTCCAGAATGACACATTCCTATTGAGCTGTTTCGTATGTTGGAAAATAGTATATTTCTTTGCGGCCCAATGTACCATGTTAAAAGAATACATCGCTCTAATAAAATATTGGGCAAATACAGTTATCTAGGATTCCCTTTTCTTAGTTTTTCAATATTGGCTTCCAAAGATGTGTAAAATTAAGTTAACAGGTATTAGATCTGTGCGAAAGAGTTTATTTTGTTTAAGTTTTAAGTGAACGATTACTTGCACCGGGCTGTTCTCTGTCGAGCACTTTTGGAAGCTCTACTTAAGAACTACTTTCTTCCATATTTTGTATCCTTCCGTTGTATATAAATTAACGTATGCAGAAACCCGGTGTCTTCGCGTTCATAAAGTGTAACTGTGATATTTTTGAGGTAAATATTTAATAAAACGCCAATTCTTGCTGTTACGTGCATTAAAGAAAATTAAGTGAATCCTGTAACCACAAATTCATACGTCACACTTTTAAGATGACCGTAAACATGAAACTAATATTTTTTTACCTACCTTTCAACTTTACTGGAAGCCTACTAGTTAAGCTTACTAGTTAGTGTGTTTAAGATACATGCAGCTTTTACGGGTAGGGAATTTTTTTCGCAGTTTGTTCGGCAAGTCGCTGTAGGCTAAAAATATTTTTATAAACGTCGTCAATAAATTCAGTGCAAGGTGATGAGTGACGTTAATAGGAAAATGACATCAAATTAACGAACATGGTTAGTCACAACAAAATAATTATGTTTGTGTTTCATAATCTATTATAACTGTGTTACACATTCAAAACTATATATGGAACAACATGAAAAATAAAACACTTGTTCACTCTAGGAAGATATCTTAGATCTGTCAGATTTTTAGGAATAAATTATAATCCTAAAACATTAGCGTGCGGAAATTATTTGAAACGTCCCCCCTATGGATTATAATGATTAAAACTTAATTCCATATAAGTATGATTAAAAATAGGATTAAAAGCGTGATAATAGTAAGGTTACTTTTTCTCACCCTTTTCCAATCTTAAAGCCCTCCCTTCTTGGGGGCCGCTGTGGTGCAGTAGTAGGACTACTCGCCTCCCACTTAGGCGAACCGGGTTCGATTCCCCGCGGATTTTTGCATGTGGGAATCATGCCGGACGATGCCGCTGGTTGGTGGGTATTCTCGGAGATCTCCAATTATTCCCTCCCTTGCATTCCGGCGCTGCTCCATACTCTCCTCGTGTCACCCTCACCGGCTCTATAAAGACCTCGATATTAAGAGTCGCCCATATCTCTCAAATCTACACTCATCCCTTCTTCCCATACGGTGCATTTGAAGTGGGAAAAGAGGCGGGAGTCAGCGGCAAGAGTAAGTGGAAATATTTGTTTCATTATGTCGATTCCTTGCTTAAGCGATGTTTAATTTTGCTGTGGGTGTGTGAATGTAAATGCTGTTTAGTGGTCACCGTCAGGACGTCACATTGGTGTGTGGCGTGTTCTCTGCCGGACACCCGGCTCGACTCCTAATCCATGCAGTACCAGTTGCTAGCTTAGAGTAAATATATGGACGGGGGGGAGCACGACGTCACACAAGCGTGTTCAACATGGCAGCCGGTAAGAACACCTGACTTGTGGCAAACAGTAGGGTTGTGTGTGTTTTGGTGGCAGAAAGGCGTGTTCTATGTCGTCTTTCGAAAATGGCGATGTACCGCTGTGCATTCGACTGCGCTTCTAGGTATGGAAAGGGAAGCCCTGTAACTTTTCACAGGTGATTATGCACCTTTACGTGTTGGACGTTAGCAATCAGCTTCGGTGACAAAATGTTTTTTAGTGGACGTTAGAATTGTGTTTTTTTTCCTGGCAAGTTAATTTTCTCGCATAATGTTTTTCTTCTCAGTTTGGCGATTACAAGCATCAGATACAACCTGTATCCTCACATGCATCTTATTACATTAAAGTTTTTTTTTAATCGGTTAATGTGCGCGCCCATATTGAAAATGTTGCAAACCTCACCAGTCGCTTGAACTAAGATTAATCAAACACTCAGCTTCGTGTAATTAACGTTTGCCCGAGTTTATAAAAAGTGGTCTTCGTTGCTTAGTTACCGATGCAGATTTTTTTTTTCCCCTTGGCATACTGAATTCGCGAAAGATGCAAGAAAGGCCAAAAATACGGGTAGTATGAAGAACTAAACTATTTAAGTGGAGAACTTGGCCACCTTACTTATGAGGCCACCTCTGAGTAAAGTTAACTTGTAATCGTTATGTAGACGTATACTATACTGAAAGAACGTTTACTGGAATTATTCTCGAAATCATTTTCTCCTCGAAATTGTATAATAGCTAGTTAGCCATAGTACCTACCATGGGCGATATCTTCAAGGGAGCGGGGCTGTAGTCTATTAGCGGTTTCTTCACACTTTTCGAATCGAACTTTTGAAAAATCGCCCCATGTGGGATGTGTTTGGTTGTTTCCTAAACATGACTTGTATCAGGAGCGTTTTATACGTTTCGTAACATAAAAGTACCTTATTTTTCTTTAACTTGAACTTTTACTTATATTCTGTCTATAAATTATAAAATTTCATTTCTAATTAATGTGGTTAAAAAACGGAGAAAAAAAAATAGTTGTGTTGGTAATACCTAGTAAGAAATAGTTCTGATGCAAAATATTATTACGCTGAGTGCGCAAGAATGCGGTGCGTTGTCCCTTTAGTGTTATTTTCTACACTCGTCTAAGTGTTGTTTGTATTAGGAGGAGGAATATCCAGGAAATAGAACTTAAGCAGGGCTTTAGGAACGTTGTAAGTAACCATTAATGGACAACATACAGAGATCACCACATACTTGGACATCTCAAAAAATATATGCTGTTCGTTCTTAATAGAACACTTATGAAAGCCATGGTCAGGATCTGTTTTCATTTCTCATTATGCATACTTCTGCCCAATGGTACATATTTGACAATAAAATTTAAAAACTAAATACCTCCATCAATTTTTTTTTTCTTCCATCAAATTTTATCAAATCTTGGATGCGTTTGAAAATGTGTCGTGCGGTAATTTTTTTTACTGGGAATATGTAATCTGAAATTTTATTTAAAAATTATTTTCAGAGGGAAATACTGCTGTTCGGTTTCCATTCAGTCCATCAAAGGAAAAAATTTAACATGTGTTATTTATTTTCACTTCTTTACTAAATTCGAATTTTATTTATTAGAGGTGCTTTCTGTGCGATGAAATTTAATATTTCAGTTACTAATGTTATGTCTAATATTAACTTAAAATAGCACCCAAGCTTAGACAGCATCTACATAAATTGATTATCTTCATAACCTATTTACTTTCCAGCAATTTTTTCGGATGGAAACTGAAGTCATTCTGTTTTCTCAGACAAATATGGCGGCGTTTATGACGTCCCGATGACGACACAACTGTCCAACACTATTTGACCAAACTTTGTGGAAGCAATTTGACGAAAAAATTTGACAGTGTGACGTGTTTTTTTTTAGGAAGTTAAATGTGTTATTAATGTGTAAAATCATTTTATAATGTATGTAAATAAAACAACAAATATTACATACAATGTCATACATTTAAACACTACTCACGCAATACAACTCAAAGTGTTAAGGGCACTTCTTAGCAGGTGGCAGCTGCGAAATTTAACTAGGAAATCCCAAGTTAAGGAAATTTCGCCTCAATGCGTTAATTTCAAAGGTAGGTGTTTCAAACAAAGTGTATTATTCACGAATTTTGTAGAATAGGTTCCCTATAGCGGATATGTTTACATAACATGTATATCCTGTTTGCAAGAATTTTTTTTAATTTATGTTTTACAAAAAAGCATATACTGGCTGTCTATATTGAAAATATACTTCGTAGGGATCTTCACCTAAAAAATTCGCGAAGATTACATTTTGTTTGAAACGTCTATATTTAGAACTAACGCATTGAGGCTAAATTTCCTTAACATGGGATTTCCTATTTAAATTTCGCAGCTGCCAACCCGTAGGCAGGGCCCTTAGTATTTGTATCATTGCTGCCAACTTAACAAGGAGCATACATGCCAATGTGCATTTTATGAGAAGCGATTTTTTTCTTCAGAAGTGTTTGCTCAACCGTGCACAGCATATAGTAGTTTTCAGAATGCTTTAGCCCTTATAGTTTAAGGGATTTCTTAAATAACGACAGTTCTGCGAGTCCTGAACTTCGTTGGAAAAATCAGTTAAACGTGGGTTTATCAACATTTAATTTAGCATTATTGGCATTAACATAAACATACAATTAGTAGCGGTGTACAGTTAGGGAAATTTTTAAAACATAAATTTCTTGGGAATGAGTTAGGGTATTAATCGTAGTTGTATGGACAATCTCTGCATTGATTCATTGCGTGTGTCAAAAAACTTAAGACTTTTGTAACTTCTTGAATGAGGTTTTGCCTAGAATCTTTCGTAATAAACACGTTGTAGTGATGAAAGTGATGGATGAAGGGAATTACGGTAGAGGTAATTGACAAATGCGAGGGGATTAAGATTCCGAGTGTGGACATACATGCAGTTAGCGTGTGTGAATCACGTTCGGCATGTCTCAGTTTCCATCCCGACGGACTGCTCCTAAGAGGTTGCTTTTCCTCCCCAAGTGGTTTGCCATCGCCATTCCAGACGAACGGCTATGCAGTTGCTGAAGATGGTCGCCTGCCTGGAGCTGTTTTACTGCTGAAGCAGAGAAGCGCGGAGTGATACGGCCGACACTGCCATGCGCAGTGGGAGCGCCATCGCCACTACTTGCAAAGCTTTGAACTGACTTGTAGTGCTTCGTCGTGCGGCGTGTAACTAGGAACTTAGGCGGTGCCATATCACGTTATTGGGAAATGCCTGTACCCTGTATTTTTTTTTGTATTTTAACAAGTAATTATTTGCAAATTACTCAATAATAAAATAATATTGTAACACTACAAATAAGTCTGAGTAAATTTCACAAAACTTATTTTAAACTTTTACAAACGAGTGCTATAGGCTTCAAGTTAATTATAAACACTGAGTTACGTAAACAATTTAGTATGTATTCTAAAATATAGTGTTGTAAATATACGTCATTTCAGCTGTAGAGTTACAATGCAATTGTTGGCAACTACTGTTCAAAGAATTAAGGGTCTACAAAAAATGTTTACTGTGTAGCAATATGCAATACAGGTTCCTATCGTTTCACTGGTGTTTGTGTATAGCGTATAGTAGTAGGTTTTAGGGGCTCCGGGTGCAAAGACTGGGGACCTTGATCGTCCGCCATCTTGGGTGAAGTCACCACTGCCATCTTGGATTGTCATCTTGTATATTCTTGATATAAACTTTTTCGAGTCCGCCATTTTGTTTGTGAATCTGACATCTTGCCGCCATCTGCTATCTTGGTATGCCTTCCATCATCTTGTTTCCACTTCTTTTTTGTCGTTAAACACCATATTTGTGTATTTGTGTATTGAGTGTACTGGTGTGTGTTTCTGGAGTTGGCCATTTGGGGTGCGCACAAACGATTAATCCGACGTCATATTGGTTCTGGAGTTGGCTGCTAGAATCGCTGCTTTTTTATTTAAATTTCCAGATTTGATGACTGGTAGGAAAAGTGCAAGTCTTTTCTTTTGAAAAAAATAGATGTGTGTTACATATGAAAACCTTAATGCATATTCAATCCGATATATGTATATAATCGTTGGTTATTATTTCAGTGTTCGAATTATTCTAAAAAATCTGAGTTCGCAGACATGTCATACAATATAATTTTTATAAGTTTTTAAAATGTTACCAAATAATATTAAACATATAAATATGCATTTTATATCCTACCGAATAAGTGGTGATAGATAGCATCTCAACCTTTAAAGTGTGTAATTTTGGGGGGAAAAAAATTTCTAACTCCAACAAAGATGGTGGTTTATAGCAGCCGAAAAAAAATTGACTATCGGAAACAACATGGCTGCCACAGCACAAATAACAAAATGTACATATGCTTATGAAAGTTTAAAATATGCACATATTACTATTACATTTTTTACCACTTTTAAATCTGTAAGGACCTACCTGCCTTAGTAGCCGAGTGGTCTAAAGCGTAGGTCCAATTTTCGATGCCAAGAGGGGTCGGATCGAAACCGCCCACCTTTATAGGATTTTTTAAGTTCTGGAAACTAAATAAAAATAGCGGCGCTCCTAGCAGCTAATTCCAGAACCAATATTGCTTTCAATTAATGGTATGTGTGCGCCCCTAGGGGCACAATCCAGAAACACACACCAACGCACTCTAGCTGCTATCTTCATAAACAAATATGGGGTCTAACGACCGGCGCGCCCCCTAGCAACAGCTGTTATAAACAAAAACAATTGGAAACAAGATGGTGGACAGCATTAACAATATGGCAGACAAAATGTCCAACTAGAAACAAGATGACGGACTCAAAGGTTAAGGTCAAGGACATACAAGATGGTGGAATCCAAGATAGTGGCGGTGATGTTATCAAAGATGGCGGACGAATTCACAAATGCACAGCCCCCAGCCCTTGCTCCCGGAGCCCCAAAATACCCTACTGGGTATGTTGTATTTTCGTAGGTAAATGTATTGGGAACACATTTAATAGTTTCGTAAAATAAATATTTCAAGCATTCTGCAACTAAATTCAAGTGGCATGATGGAGACCGCCTTCAGATGAATCTTCGCATTGGAGGACAAACTAAAGTCTAGAAACCTGTACTTTTTTCAGTTACTTTAGTAAATGGCTCACGGTTTTGATCACACACGCATATGAGGACTTGTGCTAATAAAGACAAATGTTGCAAGGAAACAAGGACTAAATCCCGTGTGACTTGCTATTGTGCAATACTGTCTACTTCATGGCGTAGGTGTCATTGAATAGGAAGACTGAGGCTCGAACACGTAAGATGTCGTCGAACTCATGAAATGTGTGGGGGTTCGTTACGATCCTGGTCGGATGTGGCTGCTTTGTGTTCCAGCCAAGGACGGTAGAACCACGGAGGATTTCAAATACTGTTGCATGTTGCTGGTCTACATCGCTTCCCTTGCCCCGTCCTGCTCGAGCGAGCGAAGGCGTGTGTAAAGACCAGACTAGCAACCCACGGAGCGCGCGGAGATTTACAAAAGCGATCCGCCGCGTGTACCAGATAAGCCTATCGGGACTTGTCCTGAACTCGAGCGGATTTAATTTCTAGGTGTATCGATGAAATAATGTTCTGGCCATTGCCCTAGTGTCTCTGAGTGATTCGTGGTGCGGGAAACCTACTGGATTGGGGCAGCGAGGCTGCTTAATCTGCGGTGGGGCCCCCGAGCCGACAGTCTCGTTTTTGGAGGGTTGAGCGACTTTGAGCGCCAGGTGTGCGAAGACAGCGAAGCGACGAGTGGCGGCGAGAATGGCCATTGGGAGTGAAGTCTGCGGACTGCGAGCATCGGTACAGTGAAGAGTGAGACTGGCGGATGGGACTATTGAACTGGGTACGTGAGTGACAGACATTTGGAATTATGGCAATAGACAGATTGAATATGTGTAGGTAATGAGTGTGAATCGACTGTAAACAATACAGAGATATTAATGGGGACTCTAATTATAATTGGTATATGCATTAAATATTGCGCTCGCTGGAATTAACAAGAGTAACAGTGGAAATAGTTTAATGTTGTAAATAATACATGTGTGAATGAATGAAGAATAAAATTTATCTATTTGATTTTTATTAAGACCTCCTTCCCTCTCGAACTCTGATACAATTTAGAGGTGAAATTGCCGCTAATACTTCGAGCCCCTGTCGCACACGTCAGCAAAATAGTGTTGCTTACTAGCAAAATTTTGGAACGCCGTTCGCCAATCAGCTCCTGGCAACCTACTTGCCACCCGGCAGCCTAGCCAATAGGGGAACTTTTCGCAGGAGCAGGAGCCAGTCAGACACAAGGTATCTTTCCCAGAACCTCGCACATCCAGAGGATGGGTACTCCCATCTCTACGCCTTTTCGATTCTACGTGGTTGCCTACTGCACGTCAGAACGTCACGCTGTAGATCAGGGGTTCTTAAACTTTATTGTGATTTCGTACACACCTTCGATACGGTGTGCCTTTTGCCGAACCACCAATCGTTTCTTTAATACAAGCTAAGAAAATATTTTCACGTATATAATCTTTTTATTTTTCACTATACTGGATGTATCTAAATTAGATCTAAAAACCTAGACTGCGGGTTAGTCGCCAATAAAGGAGAGAACCTGCATATGGTCTAAAGTGAATCCTAAGGGTTGTACACATATTTGAAGTTGGGCAGGACACAAGTTTATTTCAAATATTGGACGAAATTATTATGGAACATTGGGTGTCTTAGATAAGGTGTGACGGAACAAAGATCTGCAAACGCCACAACACCTGTCTGTCGCTGTAATCAAATTATTTCATAGAAATAATCACGGTTACTACCCTTATCTCGACTTAATTTTCATGACGCTGTTGCATACTTGGGATTTAAAAGATGGATTCTTAACCGGCATGTCTCAGTTAACTTTACACATTATCCAGACACTAAGTGTTCCATCTCCAGTAATTGTAATAAACTAGAACTTCAGGTGCAACTTCAAAGATGTGTAGTGCCCGTATAGGATTCACTTAAGACCATGGGTTGTATGTTTTAACTTCTTTTTTTTCTTTGTTATTAAACTGGAGCCGAAGTTTCTCGGTCTAATTTAGAAACTTACTGTCCAAATTGTTACAATCTCAAGTCAAGTTTACAGCAAAATTTTCAAATACCAGCTTTATAAATAACAAAAAGGGACAGTTACATCGCAAATCGATTTTTTTTTTACCACAATGAACTAAAATAGATCAAATTTAGTTTCATTCGCGGACCCTTGACCATGAGCGCAAGGTCACTCGGGTGTCCGCGGGTCCCAGTTTATAGTTCATTCACGGTTACATCAAACTTTTCTGAAGCCCGGCTAAAGTTCTACTTCCCGGATATTCCTCCACCTCGTGCAAACAAATACTAATCGAGCCTAGAAAATTACACCAAAGGGACAGCGCATTCGTACCCTATCAGTGTAGTGAATAATATTTTGCATAATAACTATGTCTTAATAAGTATTGCCAACACAAATATTATTTCTCTCTTTCATTAATATTAATTTGAAATGAAATGTTATAATTTATTGGTTACGTATTTGTATAAATTCAATTGAATAAAAAAGGTATTTTTATGTTGACAAAAGCATAGAACGCTAATGACACACGGGGTGATTGTTTAAAGGTTTGATTGAAAATGTGTGATGAAACCCGTGAATAGGCTAGATAAGAAGTGCTGCTGTAGGTCCTTCCCGGCTGGTCCTGCCAGGGTCGCCGGTCGCCGTGAGCGACGCCCAGCGAGCCGTGCCAAGAGCACATCGCGGCGGGCCGAAGTTCAACGGGGCGAGAGATCGTGTTCCGCAGCTTCCGGTAACTGGATGCCCACGTGCAGCGGGCGGGCGGGCCGTATTCGCGCGCAACTCGACCCCGTCCACCGGCGTAATGCGTCGCCTGGCTGCTTCCACGGGGAAGTGCTCGCCCGAGCGGCGATGGCCCCTAAGGGGTCTCCCCGGTAAAAAAATAGTTTTAAACGCCTCGACGTCCCTTCCTGGCGTAAGGAAACATTGCGAAGGCGTTGGAAAATATAGGTTGTTCACGGTTACTTCCAACGGAAGCCTTGCTAAATACTTTACGTTTCAGGATGTTTCTCCGCGTTATACAAAACTTAGCCGAGTATAGAAAATTACACTAAAAGGACAACGCATTCGATTCGTGCGCACTCGATGTAATATCACTTTGCGTAAGAACTATTTCTTACTAGGCGTTACCAACTCACGTATTTTCTCCCTGTTTTTGTTCATATTTGTTAGCAGTGAAATATTGTAATTTGTAAATAGATTTGGGAAACAACCAAACACTTCATATATGGGGGGATTTTTCATAGGTTTAATTAAAAAGTGTGAGTAAACCGCGAATAGACTATAGCATAAACAATCTTCGCGTGTGTTCTGTTTCCTAAGAATTTCAAGCGGCAATCTGTTCTGAAAAGATACATTTTCGCTATAGTTTAAAACACGGGTTTAAAGGAGAATAAATATAAACAGAGGGCTAATTATGGCGATTTTATATTTCTTTGGTGTTTTTGAAAGACCACTTATGTATTCTAATAACCAATTGTATAATTCTGCAACAAAATCTCGACCTCAGTTATGTTCTGAAAAACGATTTACGCTGAAATACTCCATAGATTTTTTTAAATTATGATAGAGACAACTGTTCACTATGAGCTCCATATGACAACTGTGGAGGCCGCCTAAGTAGGCAAGCATGTCGGTTGGACATGACCGTTTCAAACCACAACGCTCGACAGAGGTGTGGATAGTTCACGGTTAATTGAGCACTTCTGAAATTAACCATTGAAAAATACCACTGCCTATCTACATAATCGTTTAACAGCATGAGCCCTGAAAAGTAGTTGCATGCCGTAACGTTCAGTTAAAAGTGTTTGGTAAACATTCGTGAATACTGAAATACAAAAATACTGCTGTAATAAATATCAAAATAAATATGTATTCACTACATGTGCTGCCATCTGTTGTAAACTGATGTATACTACTTTATCTGTGGTTATGTATATCTGTGGTCTAATAAATTCTTCTTGTTAGTTCTGTACTGAATAACCAATGTGTTTTAATAAATACTTTTGCGTGGTTTCTTTTATCCATATCAGTGTAAGAATAAGCAAGTTTGTACAATAGTCTTGTAACGATTTCACAGCTTGACTTGACGTGACACGCAGTGTGTCTGCTAGTCATTAAAGTCATCAAAGAATAATGCAATTGTATTTTTTATTTCGGTATAATGTCTAATGTACATTTCATTGTCGATTGACATTGATGTTCCATGCCAAACGGTGAAATGTGGAACCGCAGTTATTTTATTTTATGATCATGCACCCATCAGCAACATTCGCTATACACTTACTGACAATGAAATTTGCGTACCTAAAATGATTGTCAATATGCCACGCATCGAAGAGAAGTCATAATTTTAACTGAATATGTTNTTGGACATGACCGTTTCAAACCACAACGCTCGACAGAGGTGTGGATAGTTCACGGTTAATTGAGCACTTCTGAAATTGACCATTGAAAAATACCACTGCCTATCTACATAATCGTTTAACAGCATGAGCCCTGAAAAGTAGTTGCATGCCGTAACGTTCAGTTAAAAGTGTTTGGTAAACATTCGTGAATACTGAAATACAAAAATACTGCTGTAATAAATATCAAAATAAATATGTGTTCACATCATGTGCTGCCATCTGTTGTAAACTGATGTATACTACGTTATATGTGTGTTATGTGTATCTGTGGTCTAATAAATTCTTCTTGTTAGTTCTGTACTGAATAACCAATGTGTTTTAGTAAATACTTTTGCGTGGTTTCTTTTATCCATATCAGTGTAAGAATAAGCAAGTTTGTACAATAGTCGTGTAAAAATTTCACATATTGACTTGACGTGACACAAAGTGTGTCTGCTAGTCATTAAAGTCATCAAAGAATAATACAACTGTGTTTTTTCTGTCTGTAGAATGTCTAATGTACATTTCATTGTCGATTGACATTGATGTTCCATGCCAAGCGGTAAAGGGTGGAACCGCAGTTATTTTATTTTATGATCATGCACCCATCAGCAACATTCGCTATACACTTACTGACAATGAAATTTGCGTACCTAAAATGATTGTCAATCTGCCACGCATCGAAGAGAAGTCATAATTTTAACTGAATATGTCGTGGAAAAAGTCAATCAATTTGGTTCATTTGAAATCGGTAGACACTCTGAATCGAATAAAGTGGTCAGTTCCATTGTAACATTAATTTTTACATAATGTGTATGAATGCACAGTGTGCATAAAAGTAGATCTTGCAGGGTTTTCAAAACCGCTCGTTTTACCGCGAACGTCCTATAGATCTATGAACGAGGACAAAAATCAGAGAATTTTTACAGCGTAACGGTGATTGCAATAACTTTAATTTTCGTAAGAGGCCGTTAACTTATTTCATCCCAGCACACATTCTTATTTCATCTCAGCACAAACTCTTATTTTATCCCAGAACACAATCTTATCTCATCCCAGAACACATTCTTATTTCATCCCAGCCCACAATCTTTTTAACTGTCCCCTGCAAATGACTCCCAGCATAGTTTTTATAAGCAAACGAGTTAATTTTATGCATACTTTCACTTGACCAGGTGGCTTTCAGTGCGAAGTCTTGCACTGCACTAGAGCACTGACGTCAGTAATAGACTTTCATAAACGCATCATTGTGAGACAATATTTATTTAAAAGAAAAAATTGGCAAAATGTGTTTGCACGATTGACCTAATTTTTGTTTTCTGTGTTGATTTCCAAAAATCTTTATACTAAAAACTAAAGTGTTAAGAATTATTTAACGCCTTACGCTTTCGTTAAAAACCGCGGCAGTATTGGAATGAACTTGTACTATCTGCCGCCACCGTAGCCGGTTGGAATAAGATAAACGACCTCCGGATGCGAATTTGTACATTCTCCTGAAAGACCAGACAAGTTCTCTGCGATATAATTAATACCAAAAAAGTAGCTGGCTATTGTATGCAAAACTCCCTTCATTGTGCTGCAGTACTTGTATGTCACACATCGTCTAGNAGAATTATTTAACGCCTTACGCTTTCGTTAAAAACCGCGGCAGTATTGGAATGAACTTGTACTATCTGCCGCCACCGCAGCCGGTTGGAATAAGATACACGACCTCCGGATGCGAATTTGTACATTCTCCTGAAAGACCAGACAAGTTCTCTGCGATATAATTAATACCAAAAAAGTAGCTGGCTATTGTATGCAAAACTCCCTTCATTGTGCTGCAGTACTTGTATGTCACATATCGTCTAANAAACTCCCTTCATTGTGCTGCAGTACTTGTATGTCACACATCGTCTAGAAGCTCTTTGGTGTATTTCGAATGACTGTTGTTCAGCTGACTGCCTCCTGCATTATTTCCCGATATGCTGGTTAAATTTTTTTTTTTAAGTTACTGCGATGATGTTACAGGTTGTTACTCAGATTAAGTCGAGTATTTGTAACTCTAATTGCGGTTAGATTCCGCGTAATCTTTTCCACAGTTTCATTTCCATGATTACGATGGCGTCGTCTTTGGTGTACGCAAAGCCCATGAAAATCAAGGCGTACTCATGGTTGTCATGGTGATTTTAAAATTTATTGTGTTATTTGTTTTCCAATAAGCAAGCTGTGCCTTGTCCGACAAGAATTGAAATGTTTGTGTTTGGCTATTTAAATCAATGCAATTCCATCCCCCCTCCTCATTTTTAGCTTTGCTTGCAAGGAATTTTGTGTGGGGCAGATTGCAATTAATTTTTCTCCGTGGCTAGGCCCGGCCGGAATTTGAATTTTCAATGGAATTTGTGTGGGGCAGATAGAAATTAAACAGAGGTTTTGCGCAGAGGTATGGTCTATCCCCTACCGTTTTGGTTTTGTCTGGAATATTGAATTTATTTTAAAGGATGGCGTAGGCAGTTTTGTGAAACAAAAAGTACCGCAATCATTCATAGGGTTTAAATTATATCGACGATGCCGTGAAAACATACTTTACCCATTTTCACCCCTTTAAGGGACGAATTTCGAGGTATTTTGAAATTAATTTGTAGACAGTGGTATTAAGAAGCAAATATCATGGACATATTACAGGGTTAAAGAGAGATTAAAGAATCCGTGGGAGAGAAAAAAAAACAGTTTCACCCTAATAACGATTGAAATTTGTAGGATCTGATGTAGTAGGTATTAACGCACTTTAGGGTAAGCCATTTGTAAAATTTCATGTTTCTATGTCCAGCGGTTTTGACTGTGCTTTGAATAATTGGCCAGTGAGTGAAGACATTTCATTTCATATGATTGAGAGTAAGTTACGTAAGGAAACAGTTTCCTGAAATTTTGTACTTTATATTTTGCATAGTAATGAACGTCACGCCAACATTTAACATGTTAGTCGTACCGACATTAAAATTACCCGTCGGTAAATAGAGATTGTATTCTGTAGATATCCAAACATAATTTTTCTGTTTCAAAGGATGTTGTTTATTGTGAATTAATTATACTGATGCCTAAGTATACAGTACGATGCTTGTTACGGGTGTTTTTTTTTTTGTGGACCGCTGCCTCCCGTATAAGCTTTTGAGGTGTGCCTACAACTACTTGTAAAACACAACTCTTCTCACCGTGGCATTTCAAGAAGATACATAACACTGGGCTATGTTATTTTCTAGATGATTTGTGTGTATCGGATGTCCCCCCCCCCCTAACAAGCAATCTGAATATAAAGGAAATAAATCAATGCTTGCGTCGTGATTTAGTGTTACGGTAAATTAGTCCGTAAACGATTATGAATCGGATGTTGAATGCAGTTGCCTTCCGCTTAATTGAGCAGTGGTTTCCTCTCTCGAAAAGGTAAGTGAAGTGTCCAGTGAGTAGCGTATCATTAGATTATTAGATTCTGGCCGAACGTCTTAATTCAAAAGGAAAATTTTGAAATGTAGTTGTGGCACCTATCCTTTGTTTCTTTGAGTAAAAATATCTACTAACAGAGATGAAAGTAAAATAGCGTGATTGCTTTCCTCTGTAAAGATGAAGTTGAAAAATATTTGCTCTGACGTTTTTTATTGTTGAAGTATATCTGGCCATATATTGTTATGTACAAGAGCAGTTTATTTTCCAGTTGCCGCTTATAATGTGCGAGTATTTTCGCGGCCCTTAATTTTGGAATTTGAAATGTCGAATTCTACATTTGAACCTATCTTTTTTGTTCATACTGGGTGTATATATTTTTTATTTTACATGTTGTAATGCATAATTGTTTATAAATGTGATTTTTACGAATGGAAGTATTAAGTTAATCTCTGTGAGCTTTAGTTATAGAATATAAGTTTGTGTCAGTCAACAGTGACTGAATAATAGATTACGCAAGTTCAGTGAAGTTATACTCACCTCAAATCACTCGAGAACCACTTATCCGATTAACGTGTTTTTTTATTCATATCTATGTTCTCTGGCCAGGGTTTAGTATATATTTTGTTACGTAAAGTAACATAAGGAATAAGTAGTGACAATAATAGTGAATCAAGTCGGAAAAAAGTTTGCCGCCAGCGCGCTCTCTTGCAACACGCTGTCTAAACCAATTCCCGCCTATGCTTTAAGATATATCAAACGTTTTGTGAAAAAGTAATGCTTCGCGAGTCTGTTGACCGTACTCAGCCGGCTCTCGTCGTTAGTAACAAACTAATCACGTTCGAGCATGTACGTGTACGAGTCCGCTGCGAATTTTGATTTCGATTATTTATTTTTAAAAAACTGAAACAACAATTTTGTAGTCCACGCGAGCGGAGGGTGCAAGTGGGGTCCGCGTAGGCAGATTGCGGAGACGTAAGCACGGTAACAGACGTTTGGCGTGTGGTTTTTTTTCTGACATGCATTTGTTATCCGTGTTCGATGGCAGTGGCGNGTCCGCTGCGAATTTTGATTTCGATTATTTATTTTTAAAAAACTGAAACAACAATTTTGTAGTCCACGCGAGCGGAGCCGCGGGCACAGCTAGTAAACGTGTAAAACGCAACTGTAAACCTAACTACTGGCACACGAAGGTAAACGAAAAATAAAACAGTCTCTAAATGATTCTAGCTATCACGCAAGCCCTTGCATGCAAGCCACTCGTAAACAAGTTAGCCAGTCACACGACGCAAGCTGGTACAAGAAAGTGAACCGTGTGGAACAGGCTTAAGATACTGCAGCATTCTGGTAGTATGCACCTCTCAGTGCGCATGTGTACAAGAGGTTGCATATAACAAGGCGTTCGAGCAAGAATAAAGTTGCATTACCATTAATAAGTAATATGATTTACACGTATATCCTGACGGCTGCATACTCCCGGCGTCGATGGGCCTAATTATGTTGCCGTTCCAGACTGTGTAGTGTCCTTTCCGGACTTAAGTTTACTGGAATGTCCTGTTTATTTCCAGTTTGGCCTGACTTTATAAATCAGACACCATTTGATTGTTATGGATGACGGCGGCCTAAGAGGAATGCATGGAAGCCATTTTGGATTCATCCGTTATTATAGCTGCGAGCAACAATTTAGGATAAAAGCGGAATTTTATTCTAAAGCGGACTACGTTCGAGCTGGCATTAAAACAGACTATAAATTTGTGCAAGTGGGGTCCGCGTAGGCAGATTGCGGAGACGTAAGCACGGTAACAGACGTTTGGCGTGTGGTTTTTTTTTCTGACATGCATTTGTTATCCGTGTTCGATGGCAGTGGCACAAAGGCTCGTATTACATGGCTCTAGCAGTCCAACTATGCAGAGAACAGTAGATGCCCGTGCTAGCGACTCGAGAGTATAATCCATTCGCGGTTTCTTCACGCCTTTGAATCAAACCTTCTAAAAATCCCCGCACGTATTACGAGTTTCGTTGTTTCCTAAACATGCAATGTATCACACGCGTTTTATGCTTGTATTATCATGAAAGTACCTCAGTTTTAGCTAAATTGAAATGTTATTTTATATTTTATCCGTTAGTTACAATATTTCATTTATACATAATATGAATACAAACCGAGAGAAAATATGTGTTTTGGTGATACCTAGTACTCGGTTAAACTTTGTTTGCACGAGGCGGAGTAATTTCTGAAAGTAGAACTTTAGCAGGGCTTCATGCAAGTTTGTAGCAACCATGAATGGACTATAGCCACAAGTAAGAGCACTTCCAGATATGCTGTACACATACGGTTGCGTTAAGGAAAACATTCCGCCACCATATTGGATTATTAGTTTTCTAGATTGTTTATATTTCTAAAAAAAATAAAATTNGTTAAGGAAAACATTCCGCCACCATATTGGATTATTAGTTTTCTAGATTGTTTATATTTCTAAAAAAAATAAAATTCTGAAAAAAATTCATACCGAGCTAGTTATTGACCTTACATAGCAATACAGGTATAATGACTGAACTACGTACTNATTCTGAAAAAAATTCATACCGAGCTAGTTATTGACCTTACATAGCAATACAGGTATAATGACTGAACTACGTACTCATTTGTCTCAATATTCATTTTGTGAAATGTTGGCAGAATTAATATTGTGACGTAATTATGAGTTCTTAGTTTCTTTGTCTTGTCAGTATTACAACGTAAGGTCACTAGCTAGTTGAATATAGGGATACTTTCTGAATTATCATTTTTAGAAATATTGTTACAAGAATGCCGGAGGGACGTATCAGAGTCCGTGAGGGATGGAGGTCTTAATAAAAATAAAATAACTAANTATTGTTACAAGAATGCCGGAGGGACGTATCAGAGTCCGTGAGGGATGGAGGTCTTAATAAAAATAAAATAACTAAATTTAATTATTATATTTATTCTCAATGCTACAAACAGTCAAACTTATATTATTTACCAGTTTGATTGTCCTTTTAACTCTCATTATTCTTATTGAGCACAACATTTAATTACTATCTCTATTTCAGTTACTCTTTATCACAGTCTTTACTCTTGCAAATGTACCTTAAACTGCTCCAATTATTTCCACAGTTTAGTTAAAACTGTCTATTTACATCGTCCTGAATGTCTTTTCACTCACGCATCCAGTCCACAGTCCCGCAGATCAGTCCCACTCTTCACTACACACAAGCTCGCCGACGCACTCTCGCAGATCGCTGCAGTCGTCCCTCGCCGCTCCGGAATCGCAAACTTTCGCTTAAGGTCCCACGAGACGCCAAACTCTCGGCTCTTAATCACTCCCTCCTCAGAGGCCCACATGTGGTATTTAAACGAGGTAGGGTACCGTATAGAACGTTCTCGGCAATCCAAGATGTTCTGGAAAAGGTAATGGTGACGCCGACGACATTCCTCCGTGATAAATTGAGAAATATGGGTTTCTCAGGGCTAGCGAGGCGCGAACTGCGATAAGTTTATCGACGTGTGCGGCGGCGTCCTTTATGAAAGGCTGCTCGCTGCGTCTAACGTTAAAAAATTGACCTCCAGCTCTGGGCGCCTTCCCACGCGAAGGAGACATCCGGCAGCGACATGCAGCAGTACAAAAAAGCTAGAAAAACAAAGAATCCAATATGACGGGGGAATATTTCCCTTTAAGTGGGTGGTCTACCTGTAATTGTTTTCCGTGTTTTAGGCCGAGAATATCGGGGATGATAAGGGCGACACTACCACGTGCGCCATCGCCGCTAAGCGCAAGGCTCTGAACTGCCGTGCAGTGTTCTCGTCACTCCATGTACCTATGGGACTTTCAGCTGTGGCCCTATTATTTTATTGGTGGCAAGTCTTTAGGAAGGTTCAATGCAGG
>NQII01003485.1:197099-261615 GCA_002778355.1 Clitarchus hookeri | reverse complement strand
TTTTAGGTAATTCAAGAGTGAAAGGTGGAGTGAGTGTAGCTGAAATAATGAGTCATGATTAGGTAGAGCACAGCAGTATAAGATGGAGTTTATTGACATAAATGTTTTACAATAACTATTTATATTACTATTGATCGGGGGAAATATAAATTGTATACCAAGATGCTAACTAATACTATAAAATGTTATTACCTCACACCATTACTGTTACAGTCTAATTGGAATGTCCCCGCCTTGTTAATATTGCCGGAGGCTAATTCTAGGAGGCAGTTAACGACGGCTGGACACGCCCATCTTCCGTGGTCTTCTCTCGGGTCGGGTGGACAACAAAAGACGCCGCTCCTAGTGTTACACTGGCCTATATCGGACGCGTTGTTTAATATTTTTGGCCCAGTTTACTGACCGATGGAGGGGATTCCCGCAACTGTCTTTCGCAAGGTGTTATTGCAATCACGCTTGTGTCCTGGTTTCATGTTTGAATGTGTGATCAGGCCGTCCATTCAGATAAGGCCTGATGATCACTTCATAGCAACGAGTTTTCGGTGATGGTCCTTCCAGGTTTAAACTGGTCGTGGCACCACAAAGCATCATTTACTTTCAGGTCATCACGAAGAGAGCACATGAGGTGACAGTGATGATAGTTGACCAGTGCGGAGAGTTGGTGAAATTTCGACATGAAGAAATCACTCTACGCTTGCATTTGAGAATATGGGAACAGGTTTTATGAAGACCAGAAGTAATAAAACAAAACTGCAAATAAAATCGGCAATCAGTATGCCGCATGTCACCAAAGTGTTAATACATGCAAAGGGGAATTCTCTTCGTAGTCTTAACTTCGAGGTTGATCACCGTGGAATACTACATAAACGTCTACGAGCTGGTCGTTATTGAAGACAGCATCACGAAAATGGAACTTCATGCATACAAGCAATTCCTGATATTATCATACACACTGCGATAGAAAGTTCGGATATCAGTCCAACGCCAAGATATTTGCACTCTTCTTTGTCAGTTATTCCTGTGATTCAGGGGGACATTGATGAAAGAAGATGGATCGAACCCGGTATCGATGAAAATAACGAACATATGTATTCTCCACCTTGTCGATCGCACCACATATTTGCTCAATGGTATCGATGTGGACCAGACGAGAGATGTCGGTATAATGGTAGCAAAAAGAAAATTAACTCTCGCTTATGTTGAACGAGATCTCTATGGCCAAGAAGGTAGGCTGGGGATAGAAGTTTACTACTCTGTTTCTATATGTACCCTGGAGGTAAATTCAATGTCTGCATTCCTCATGTGACGCTTTTGGGATTTGCCAAAGACAACAACCGATTATCATCAAAATGAAGCAGGAACTAATACTTTTCCTAGTCAACATGCACACAGGTGCCATAGTGGGCATGGGAGAAAACTTGGAGCCAGTGGAACTGAAGCCACAGGCTATCGAATGGATGCTGCCTCACATTCAGATGAGTACTACAGAGCATATCAAGATGTTGTTGAGTGTGGAAGATGGCTAAAACATTGATGTGGCTTTCAGGTCATGGAGTTTATAAACCAAAGCCAGTGCATCAACTGGATAGTGAAGTCCAGCATATGCCATCGAGAAACCGAGGTTCATCATCTTCGGATACATATCATAATAAAACATATTGTGAAAGAGTGGTTCACATTTTGACACATGTCAAATATAAAATGTGAAAATGTAAACATTTACAAGTACTTTTAAAATTGTTAGTATCTGCTGGCATATAAAATGCATGCTCAAGTCCAAAATGCGTATTATGGATGTACATTATCCCCGATACTGTGCCCAGATACCTTCAAGAGTTGGGCCCTGCTCATGGTGATGACGTGAGTAAATAAGACGAGCGTATTACCTTCAATGTAATAGAATGTAGGATCAAATTCACTACGAATGGTGATATGCCTCTACAGACAAACGCTTTCTGCCTGATATTTTACGACCTACTTACATCGTACTGTAGTCAAGATACTTTTGCCAATGCCGCAGGGGATAGAATTACTATGGGCCGTAAGCGATAACTGTTTAGTCGTATTTGAGCATAGACAGCAACATGATGTACTGTAATCTGCAGGACTACCAGAGCCAGAGCGGCTACGTGCTCAAGGAGATCACAGTGCTCTATGATGGCGATGGCAAAACGCGCACGCGCTCCTTCCGACACCCTTATTCATGGAAATTGTTGAACGAGAAAAGCAATAAGATGAACGACTGGCTGGCCAAATACCGCCATGGACTGGAATGGGACGAAGGCAAGATTCCATTCCATCAGTGAGTAATGTGCTTCATGATTTGCTAATGCAGCACCTGCCAGGGCTGATTTACATGACAGGCTCCGAACAGAAAAAATGGCTCAGCGACTTGCATAATAACGAAGTTGAAATCATGGATGTGCAGTTCGAGTACCACTGCTCTTCGCTGCGCAAACTGACTTGACATGTGCATGAAGGAACACACAGCTGCTGCGCAAATGGTGCGCCTCTTCCTTGGACCGTGAATTGGTGAGTTACAACTTGTCAAGAAGCAATGCCGACATCGGTTCCGAAGAACATTAAAAAAAAAACCATGAACTGAGACTAAATATTAATTTGTGTGTTATGTAAAAGAAATTTTGTTATTACATTTATGTATTCATCTGCACAATAAATTGAGTATGTAAACCATTTAGTGACTGTTTTTTTTACCATTACTCATTATACTAGCATTGTTTATACTTTGAGTAAACTTTGAAAAAATTCACAAATATCTCATGCTGCATAAACTATGTGTGGTAATAGGGGGAAACCTGCACGGGTTTAAATGGATGGACTTGGGAATGTGCACACACATGGCTTCAGGTTGAATCATGCAGAGAGTTGGGAAAGGACACGGGAGATTGTGTGAGAGGAGGGTGTGGGGTTTTGGGGGCAGCGTGTAGATAGCAGGGTGTGTGGGGAAGGGGATGAAATAAAGGAGTTAGCGGGAGCTGTGAAGGAAAGAAAAGTAGGTTTGTTTGGACAGTGGGATGTGGGATGCGAAGGAGATTGGTATGAATAAAGGAGGCAGAACATTTTGGGGATTGCCATTCCATCGAAGAAAGAGTAGAGGTGCGGATCATGTCGTTTAACTTGTATAGTGGTCATATTTTACATGCACGATGTCTTCCGATTGCTTCAGAATCATCGGGCTAACCACCTAAAGCAGCATCACCATCGACTTCTTCGGACATGGTACCAGGTAAGTCACCTACTTTATCGCATGTGGTACCAGCAGTGCCATCAACTTCCTCGTGTGTGGTACCAGCAGTGCCATCGAATTCTTCGAGCATTATAGTAGCTTTACTATAGGCTTGTTTGGGCATGGTGTGATCTGGACTATCGACTCAGCGTGCGCCACCTTCACAGCTCTATCGTCATCCCGGGCCCGAGCATACAGTGTCAATATTTTCATTAATGTTCTGTGATGAAGCCTTTGCGATTGGCAGCGATGTTAGTCATCATGAAAAGCATCAAAGTAAGATAATCCCATCCCTCGCAGCATACAAGTGCGAAAGGTACCACAAAGCAAAAAGGTATATTATCTTCGCTACGAAGCTGTGATGTATTTGAGTGTTCGGCAGTGTGTAATGATGATAATGATGAAAACATGGCATCGCTATCTAGCTCAATAAGTGATGATGCAATGATGGCACCATCGGTAGGTGAGGATGCGGATGTGGATAGTATGAACAATTCGCTGTCGATATCGTGTCAATCGTGTCGCAGTAAATGTAGCAACGCACGTAGGATTGAGAAGAGTGGAAAATGTGTGAAGAAGACTAAATAGGCTTATTTGACTCTTATATGTCAAAAGTATGGTCGTAAGTTCAAGAGTTATAATACAACAAAGTATGAGGAAAAAGCCTGACCATGTTCTAGGCAAACATAATGCTAATGGATTTTTTCTTATGCGATCTGTATCCAGGAGCCTTCTGTGAAATTACGTTGCTCCGCATCCGACAGCTTCGTCGAAAAATGTTTGCTCGTTCCTGTTAATTATGAAACTAAGTTTAATTAACCAACTAACAGAAGAGACGGAAAAACGACGGTATCTACAATATAATATAACTGGAATATATCTACTCGAAACCAGAACCGAACCAGGGCTAACATTGTAGAAGGCCATTAAAGACCTCGAATATTCCTGTCTATTATAAATATGACATCGAGGCCAGTGTTGAAAACAGCATAAAGAAAGTATGCCATGAGGAAGAGGAAATGGTGACGAAGGGCTTTGGCTAGACACTTGGTTAGGTTGATCATCTACAGCTGAGAACCAGCATATGTAAACCATTTACAAAATAATATGATTTCTTCCTGCATTCGAAAAAATAATCGTAAAGAAATGTATGTATGTATGTATGTACAATGTTGTAAAAAATATTCATTAAATATTGCATGTTTTATACATTTTTTTAAAAAAGATTAATATTAAAAGTTAAAAATTTTATAAACAATAGAGTAGAGATAAAATATGCTACATTAATGTGTGAGTCTCTCATTGCAAAAAAAAAATTGAAAATGGACGACATGGTGGTAGATAGTAAAAAAATTAATAACTAGCAAACTATATATAGTCTCCAGTACCGGGAAAAAGAAAAATATATTTTACCGTAATTTGGTGGCCAATGGGCGGATACAGTTAATTGATATCGCTGGAGGGATAATTTTGAATAAGAAAGGACTCTGATAAAATTTTGTGGAGGGGTGGGAGAGGGGTTGGTGGTATGCAAAGGTGTGCAATAGAGTAGGGTATAATTATGTGTTACTCGATTTTTAACATTTTTAGTGACTTTTCTTGATTTATATAAGTTTGAGAGGGGTAGGTGCTAAGAGGGAGTTAGGTGTGGGTGGAATGAGTGTGAGTTTAACTTTATATGTTGTCGTTTTTTAAACATTTTTGAAAACTTTTTTGCGATTTTTCTCGATTTTTTTTTTTAGGATTGTGAGGGGTTTGATTAGGGAGGGGGTGAACTGAGGGTGGTGAGATGTGTCTGAGGGTAAGACTATACTCGTATGTTCTTCGACATTTTAGAATTTTTTGAAAAATATTTTGTGATTTTTATTATAATTGCTGGAGAATTTTGGGGAGGGATGAGGGGTGGGTGAAGAAGGGNAGGGGTCCAGGTCCGCTGATATTCCTTGTTCCGAAGGACCTGTCTCGGAATCGTGAATCCTCCTCTACTGCTCTGAGTATTGAGTGACTCATTCCGCTAAGTCTCAAATCCTGTTGCCCACCTGAGAATTTTTCGGCTCTTGCTTCGAGGAGCTTCGGATCCGATTTCCTCATTTTTTTTTTTTTTAAATAGTTATTAATGGTAAAGTAATTAATTTCGGAAGTTATTTTGGGATGTAACAGGCAATTTGGTCGATAACATGGCCGCCCCAGGCCGCCGGCCACGACGGCCTCGACAACCCAGGTGGTTGGTGGCTCCAAGCTCAGACTCACGAATCCTGTCTCCGACCTCCCCACACCTATCTACTACGTTTATTTTCAAAATGTCGGCCACATTGATATTTTGGTTTTATACGTTAAATCGTCGAAACCATGCAATTAATTCCAACGAAACTTTTTATGGTAATTGTATACATTACAATCATGAAAGTTGCCCACATGAAATAACTTTTTTCCTCAGTTTTGTAAAGTAGTATCACGTGGAAAATTAAAATTATGTGATATACCCGAAAAAACAACCGATTTATACCAAATTTGGCAAATAAGTTGGTCTATGGCAGCCCACGAAAAATGAAAACCGTTGAGAGGGACATACGAATATATTTTATCAATTAAGGCAATATAAATATTTTAGCTAAAAAATTTTTATCTACCAAACTGGAAATAATTTTCAACTAAAATTTGTACGCTGACAATATTAGTCTTATCCATTAAAAATTTCACCGCAAAGTCTCATTTCATCGCCATTTTGGAAAATAGCCCCAGATGAAATAATACCCTTTTCATGCCGTATCTCGGCAACCAATTTACCGATTTGGTTCAAATTTAATGAAGAAGTTGTACTGTGGTATGCCATATTAATTAATATGTTTTAAGTGTGCAAGTCATTTTTTTAATGGTGTCTATACAAACATTTTAGCTTAGTGTGCTATTTATACGAAAATACCTATAAGATTTACATTTATCTTTGTATATTTTATCTGTGAGAGTCGTGGAACGTGCTAATACATTATCTTTTAGTTCTTCATTTATGAAGATTGTCACATGAACAATGGAGATTTCATGCCATATCTCGAGGATTAATAAAATAATTCATTCCAAAGTTTCACTTCAATATTGTTACAGTATGTTATGTAAATTAACGTGTGTCATGTGCAGCAAACATGTTTTAATAGATTTTATATAAATAATTTGGATTCAATAATATTTTTATCTATGAAACGTTTCAACAAATTTCAACCACATTTTATATGCAAAAAGTATTAATTAGAAACACCATTAAAGCGTACAGATATTCTCTTTTGTCGGATTTTTCGCAAAGTAATGTCAGGAGAGTAAAATAAACATTTTTCCATATTTCCTGAGTAATTTAACTTATTTCCATACAATTTTGCACGCCTACAGAAGCCCATGTAAAGTCACGTTATTTAAATGGTGTCAGACAATAATTTTCAAAATGGCAGCCACATAAATATTTTTTATATATTTCGCATATCTAATTAATAATTTAACACAATTCAACCAAACTTTTTATGCTGACAGTATGTATTAGACGCATGGTATAAATAATATTTTTATGCAGTTTAGAAAGATTTCACCCATTATGAAAATAAGTTTTTTTGCCTTATTTTGGGCACCAATCAACCGATTTACCACACAATTTTTCATAAAAGTAGCTTTTTGATAGGTCATGTAAACTTAAGTGATTTTAGTGGCGCAGACACTTATTTTCAAAATGATAGCCGTGAAAATATTTCAGGTTTGTGAACCCATTCATTCAAGACATTAAACTGATTACATCCGAAGTTTATCCTCCGAATCCTACCTCCGTGATACAGTTGACTGCAAGCTAGCTTAATTTTACGAGTTTTTCTGAATTGGAATCCCCGGTTTGTCACTCGTGCATATTAATTGTCTTGGTATGGTTTTGCATGTGTCTGGTTTCATATAGAATGATATTGCTGCCAATGCGACGTCAACGCCTACCTACCATCTTAGCTTTTAAGATCTTCAGTATAATTTATTTGCACCCATGCGCAGGTAAGTGAGCTCATTATTTATCAGTAACTTTTGTTTTAATCTCATTTAATCTTAGCCTTCTGAATCATAAATCACTTCATTAGGAAATGAAAAATTTTAAAAGCGCTTTTATCTTTGTTCTTTGCAGTTTTCAACTCCACGCCACTGAATTTATTGTCCTTCTAACTACATGCCATGTATTAAGTACTGTAATTCTTATAGGAATCTCATCAATAATATTTCTTAGTTTATTGAAAACTACACCTTAATACTTAACCGTCCCTACGTCTCTTATCTCTGCTCCTTCTAAAACAAGGTTTTTTATTCTGTTTTCTCCACTTTCATAACTATATTTTACTGTCACTAATCTTCTGTCGACGCTACCATTTCGGATTCCCGGAAGTAGGAGATTTTCCTCCGAGAGTGTATCCTATACCCACCTTGTTCGTCCCACAGACAAAGATATAATTCATCGTACTAACGCGTGTTTAAATGATTAGTGCAAAACACACATTACGTCTTATGCCGGAATTGGCGGAAATGAGAAGCATATTATTTGACCGTGCTTAGATGGTGAGTAAATTTACTTCTTACCACTCCTGGCAGTGCTGAGGAAACATAAATATTTTGTATGTTTACTTTCATCTGCACTGGCAGCTTAAAGTATCTCTTGAGTTCGTTCTACAAACATATTGTTTCCAGCCACATGCAAACAACATATTTGATTCCTCGCTGCTCAGTTCATGTATAACATCCCACGCCTGATATTCATCGGGTGGGTGGATATAGAACGACCAGATCTTCATCAACGGCTAAGCGTACAGCTTCTTTGAGCAAGGGTAACACAGCAAAATGCGACGTAATACAACATCCCTTCACTGTTTCGTTGGTTTTTTGTCATGTGGAATGATCATGGAGTGGCTAGAGTAATTATAAACACGTACTGACATTTCAGTGAAAGAATTTAGCAACCTCCAGACCAGTAAGTTAATTCCATTTTCAACTATGCTGGTTCAATGGTTTCTTTATAATTAGTAAGAAGAGGAATGGACATAGGCAATTTAAAACTACTGTAAAGTTTTCTGTGTGAATAATATTACTACATGATTTAATATTTATGTTTGAATATTAATATACCTGTTTTTGCAAATAATAAATAAAAAATAAATTATTAGTGTCATCAGAGAGAGCATATTTTAAAAGTATAATTATTTATTTTGGTGTCCCTATCTTGTGATGAGTTGGCCAGTGATATGCCACGTTTGTTACTGGCGACAGTTGTGGTTGGAGATGAAACCCTTCTTAAGAAAATCGCCTTTACCAAAAAAGTGCTTTGTATGGATTAATAAAGTTATGCGATTGCGGGCACCAAAAAATATATTCCAAGACAGCAGTATGAAAAGTTAACTGTTTACAAAATTGAAAATACCGAGTATTCCAACGTCAATAATTGCAGAAGGGAATGCCCTTTCTCTAATATATTTTTATGAAATAACTCTCCATTCGTAGAAAAAATTTATAAAAAATGGTCTTACAAGTTGGCACTACGTAATTGTACATATTTGTACTTCACTCAAGGTTCCAATTACAGTAAAATTTACCGTACAGACTCAGTTACACTTCCACTATTTTCATGCCGTTAGAAAAGAAACTATCTACGCTGTACTATTGCTACTTCTCACGTTAGATATGAGCCAGATTTATTATTAATAAGAAGCATGCAAATAGATTAAATATACAGTGTCGTTGACGGTTCTTACTTGATCCACCTTGTGTTTAGTGGAGCTTTGTATGTGTTAAGAATCCCCACCAACTCACTGACGCAGAAGCTGTTTACCGCATTTTACAGATCATGTACACACACCAAGGTGGCAGGAGAAGTTGGTACGACACTACGTGGTGATTGTAAAATATGAACAATCAAAATTAACTTAAAGACACAAATCAATCCAAAACATAGAATTAATAGCGGAACTGGTATATTATAATTAAGGCTCTTGGTTATCATAAAAATGTAATATCATTATTATTCCAAACATTACTCAGTATTTTGATATATCGAAATATCGAAATTATCGACAATATCAGAATTATTGAATACCAAAAATGATATAAAATACTGAAACTATCGATAATACCGAAAATATTATATAATACTGAAATAATTGATAAAACCGAAATAATTGATAAAACCTAAATAATCGATATAACTGAAATAATTCATATAAATGAAATAATTGATAATGCCGAGATAATCGATAATACCTAAATCGTCCAAAACATCTAAATCATTTGTATTATAGTAAATATCCTTAGCGTAATTTTTAATGTCATTCAAATTCCAGTATCATGGAAAATATTGGTATTTTTTGACTTCTGATATTACTGAAAACATTTATGTTATTATGTTTAAACACTATCAACAATTTTGAACTACCAGCGACATCTGTATCAAATAATGTTACACAAAATTATAACGATAGAGTCTTAGTCCATATCACACAAATTTGTTATAATATTAATGGTACAATTATATATAAATAAAAGCATTTATATCATACACATCATTGGTGTTTTCGATAGTACTGGTGAATCAGAGCAGACTGTTAAGTGTTGATGGTTCTTGAACGAGAGCATAAACGAGCGAAAATGCAGCCATTCCAACAACCACTGAAATAAGTTGACAACGTTGCTTTAGGATTTCTGCTAATCCTTTCTTTATTTTTACAGACTTCTCATCATTGCTGTCAGTATGTCTTTCCTTTGNACTTCTCATCATTGCTGTCAGTATGTCTTTCCTTTGCAATTTTGTTGGTCTGTGCTACTGCTAGGGCTTCGTCTTTTACAAAGGTGACAATTGCCTGATACGACTCGACATACTTGCTCTTGAATCTAGTCTCAAGAAATTATTTCACTTGTAACAATTATCGAAATTCGCCTGAATGTAATTCTCATTTAAAGCACCGGAGACTATTTCGTTGATTTCATGCTAATTACTACAGCTGTTACCATCCTGTAAATCTCGGTTTTTTGTTTTATCGGTAACCTTTATGTATTTTTTTTCCTTTGTTTATAGACTGGCTAGTGAGCAGATGATATAACGTAAGTTTCTCTACGTATATTCTCACACAAAAGTTTCAGTGATTCAAGTACAGTAATAATGAATTTGAGGAGGTGCATTTTTTCAATGCTTAGTGAGTAGTTTCTGTATTTGAGTTTGTTGTTCTCTGAAAATTAGGTCACTAGTGCAATGTGTTATTCTACAATGTTTTTCAGCATGTGGAGGACTGACCACAAACGAGTCTCTGAAACAGATGGAATGCTGTGCTGAGGCATAAACAGCCTTTTTTGTATGGCCTTCATATTTCTTTTCATTTTCTAACTCCGCGAAATTGAATTCTGAATAGTCTTGGCTTTCGTTATTGCCTCCTAGTACTCTGTGGTTTGAAAAACACGTTTTACGCCTTTATTGACTGTGTGACCAAGGCAACTTATGTGATTCCAAGACAAAATTCTTATGCATTTCACGATTTTGCAAACATTATCTGTTGTACAACCACCNTGATGGTTCTTGAACGAGAGCATAAACGAGCGAAAATGCAGCCATTCCAACAACCACTGAAATAAGTTGACAACGTTGCTTTAGGATTTCTGCTAATCCTTTCTTTATTTTTACAGANCCATTCCAACAACCACTGAAATAAGTTGACAACGTTGCTTTAGGATTTCTGCTAATCCTTTCTTTATTTTTACAGACTTCTCATCATTGCTGTCAGTATGTCTTTCCTTTGCAATTTTGTTGGTCTGTGCTACTGCTAGGGCTTCGTCTTTTACAAAGGTGACAATTGCCTGATACGACTCGACATACTTGCTCTTGAATCTAGTCTCAAGAAATTATTTCACTTGTAACAATTATCGAAATTCGCCTGAATGTAATTCTCATTTAAAGCACCGGAGACTATTTCGTTGATTTCATGCTAATTACTACAGCTGTTACCATCCTGTAAATCTCGGTTTTTTGTTTTATCGGTAACCTTTATGTATTTTTTTTCCTTTGTTTATAGACTGGCTAGTGAGCAGATGATATAACGTAAGTTTCTCTACGTATATTCTCACACAAAAGTTTCAGTGATTCAAGTACAGTAATAATGAATTTGAGGAGGTGCATTTTTTCAATGCTTAGTGAGTAGTTTCTGTATTTGAGTTTGTTGTTCTCTGAAAATTAGGTCACTAGTGCAATGTGTTATTCTACAATGTTTTTCAGCATGTGGAGGACTGACCACAAACGAGTCTCTGAAACAGATGGAATGCTGTGCTGAGGCATAAACAGCCTTTTTTGTATGGCCTTCATATTTCTTTTCATTTTCTAACTCCGCGAAATTGAATTCTGAATAGTCTTGGCTTTCGTTATTGCCTCCTAGTACTCTGTGGTTTGAAAAACACGTTTTACGCCTTTATTGACTGTGTGACCAAGGCAACTTATGTGATTCCAAGACAAAATTCTTATGCATTTCACGATTTTGCAAACATTATCTGTTGTACAACCACCTATGTCAGCGACACTAATATGCCATTGTTCAATGACATTTATAAGTGTCTCTTGTAAGTTTTCTGCGGTATGATCCGCTTCCATTTGGAAGCAACCTAAGCAAACATGCTGCAGTTCCCATGTGAAATGATTAATGAAATTGGGNTCTTGTAAGTTTTCTGCGGTATGATCCGCTTCCATTTGGAAGCAACCTAAGCAAACATGCTGCAGTTCCCATGTGAATTATTAATGAAATGAGCAGTAACATCAAATGACTGATTCCATAGCCACAAACGCCCAGCAGTCAGTGGTAAGGGCAACATTACCTTTCTCATGCAAGCAAATTCTTAACTTTATCTTATACTTGCTGAAAAAATTGATAGTTTTTCTTCCTGAAATTGCATATTTAGGCTGGAAAAACCTACCATTTTCTTAAATCCTTCTCCTTCAACTATGCTGTGTGGCATCAACTATATTGCAATAAAGTAAGCTACAACATCAGTGCATTTTTCTATTTATATTATGTCCAGAATTTTGAATGTGTCCAATTTACTCTGAACAAAACCCCTAGAAGTGCGTTTAAATCTCGAGGCTTTAGATCATGACACACTTATACTTAATGTCTGTACATCCGTTTCAATGTTTGGTTGGGAAGAATAGATGCTAATTGTACATAGAATTTCACTCGACTGATGATTAGAATCGTGAGTGTCTCTTTCCAAACTCGTTCCCTCGACTGATCTGGAAAGATACAATTAATTGAGCATCAAGAGTTTGTATAATACCCCTAGTAGCAACCTAAGTTGGCCAAACGCTGGCATTTGGTTGGAAATATTGGCTATATGATGATCTGGAATACACATATTAATATAATGTTTGCCAAACGTAAAACTCCTACGAAAATTTGCTACTAAAATAATGTTATGAGATTAGACAATGAAGCCACCAAAATAAATGCCAGAAAATGTCGCAAGTGTACTTATTTAAACATAAAAACCGTGTGTTCATGATTGGTAACAAGTTGGTAAACATACCGTTGGTAATTTGTATGTATTTTTATGTTGCACCTATGTTGTGCAAACGACATTTTATTTAAAGGAATGAAAAATCATTTTGAATGAAACCAATACCACTTCATGGATTTTATCAAAATATAAAGGTTTCTCATGACCTGAGATCTCTCTCTTAATAATATGTTTAGTAGATTATACGTTGTGTCAATGCTGGGAACAAAGTGGTTGGTAATATGTACTAATTATTAAGTTTGGCCAACTATGTGTAGCCAACATTATGCCAACATGGTAAATATCACATTTCTGTTGATGTAACACAATAATTTCACACGATTGTTTAAAATCTATGCTTGTAACACAAAAAAAAAAATTCTTTTTGAATATTGATTTTGTTGGTCACGATTCTGTTTTTGTTTGGAAAGCATACTGTAGGCATTTGCTATAAAAATTTCTGTTGGACCAACATTGTGTAGCCAAAATTCTGCCACCGATGTTAATTACCATATTACCTTGAAGCCTGGAAACCAGGATTAACATCCTTTCCAAAAACCGGGAATCGAACTCGGTGCCTGGAGGGTGCTATTTGTTGGCCAGCATGTTATGTAGGCATAGTACAGCACGAGAGGTGAGGAAAGTACGCTCCACTAATATACGTTAGATGTCATGCGGTCTGTCGGCGTGGTGGTCCTGAGGTACGAGTGAGCGTAGAATACTATATGTGTTTATTTGTGGACGAGCGCACCTGATGTGAACTGTGGACTTCATAGACTGCCTGTCATGTGCGTAGTACATTAATATATTTAATTAGTTTGCAAAGTCCTGTAAGTCGTCGTATGTCATTGTAATAGGCATCTCAACACTGTTTTGGTTGTAACGTTCGACGGAGGCGATTATAGTTCGGGGTTTCCTATCTAATAAGGGTGCTGGTGCCCTTCATCATCCCTGAAAGTTTGTAGCATCACCCGTGATGCGTGGTGTATAATATTTATTACATCGTAATATCAGTGTCATTGTTATTGTCAGCCAAATATAAAAAAAATATATATATATTGTTATCTAGCTGGTGAAGATAAAATCGGTAATATTGGCATTGTTTATTTGATTGATTAGGTCAATAATATCGTTGATGCCGATGACATAGAGGACATAGGTAATGAAAAGGATACAGATAACACAACTGATTCCGATAATATTTTCCTCGCCGATAATATGATGTCGATAATATTGTTGACGTTTATAAAATCAAGAATGACAATTATATAGGAAATGTCGATAATACTGAAAACTTAGATAATACCGAAAATGTATATAAAACAGAAAATTACTATAATACCAAAAATGTCAATAATACCGAAATGTTCGATAGTACCCAACACTTTTATAATATTGAAAACTCAGATAATAACAAAATTTCGATAATACTGAAAATATTGTTAAAATCGAAACCTCGATATACCGATATTTTTTCAAAGTTACATATCCATTTATATGTTATTTTAATATAGATAATTATGGATATATTGAAATATCAAACAGCCCTAATTATAACTACAGTAAGCATCCCATCGTCTTAAGTTCTGTAACTTCAATTTTTTTTGAAACCACCGGAAAGTAAAATTTCGCAATATTTATTTACAATATCAGAATATAGTTAATCGACACAATTTTAAATGAAATAATATCGACGTATTCAGCCACTGCCATCAGTAACAGAACTTCTTGCACAGAACAACATAGTATTAGTAAAAAAAATAGCTGGTACTCGTGGTTGAATGTGCAAGCAGGGTTAGTATCGCCGCGATAAATTGTATCGCAGCAATACCGCACGTATGAAGCGGAAATACTACGCCATTCTGTGCTCCTTCATGCCGGATGTCCCAAATAAATGGCTACACACTTTGCATGTTAGTAACAGAGAAGATGATAAAGACAATCTTAAGGGACTGCGTGTACCTGACGCCGGACAACATTGGGTGTGTGCGAGCACGTGTAGCTTCTTAACTGTAGTCATTTAAGCTTGGAGCCACGAGCGGCAGCACTACAATTGTCGTGCAAATTCCACAGTAGGCCAAAATTTTCTTTTTAGATCAAGGTAAGTGGATTTTAAAGTGTTATTGGAAATGTGAATAGGTCACTGAAGTGAAGAGACGACGGGCACACATTAAAATTTTCCCCCAGAAATTCAAGGTCTGTGTGGCAAGCTGCACATAAGTAAGGTGTAAGTAAATCATTAGTGAATGGCATTTTAAAGCAAGTAAAGTGGAGACCATATATTCCCACATTATTTCATGCCAAGGATGAAAACAACCCACACAGCCATTGTCGAATTTTTGGTTCTGAACATGTGCAGTGACAACGATCATACTGCTGACATGATTGTTTTGTCCAATGAGACAACCTTTAAATTTAATGTAACTATCAAACGCCACAACTCTATCTACTGTGTTTTTGAAAACCCCCGTTTTTTGGTAGAGTAAGTAGTTAGTCTTCCTCAATTAACAGTTTGGTAGGGTAGGTTTGCTAGAGAACTTGAGGCGCCTTTCTTCTTTAATGTAACTGCAACAGGTTAAATTTACTGTGCCATAATGCAAGAAAACATTTTGCCAGCTATTCGCCTACTCTACCCAGATGACGATTGGATTTTCCAGCAGTACGGTGCACGGCCACATTACCACCCCCCTGAATGAAATATTGGTTCGTAGGTGGATAGGCAGATTTCACACCATCAGATTTTTATCTGTTGAGGTCTCTGAAGAACACTATGTACGGCACAAAGCTACGGACACTGAATGCCTTGAGAAACGCGATTTTAGCTTGCGAATCAACTCCAGTGTAAACCTTAGTTACTAATTGTCTTTTTGTTCTACAGAATTACCAAATATTTATTGCTGCTGATGGCGAAAATTTCGAACGTTTGTAACTGTTATTAACACACGTTTACACCCAGCGTTGCNCCAGCGTTGTCCTTAAATAATGAAATACAAGTAGTCCCACAATATCTACCAATATTCACCCGGTGATTCTCATTAAAAGAGTGAAAATGTTTTTGTAAGGTATCCGGTAAATCTCTGGATATGTTGCCCCTTTATACAGGATTTATTTCACAAGCAGATATGCTTATACACATTGGTATGTCTCTGGCATAAATAATTTTGCAACATACTCGCCATGCTTGTCCAAACATTTGTTCCAACAATACTCCAATGAATCTATGGCAGTATAGGACAAAACTGTGTCCAGCCCATGAAGACACGACGGCTTGCTGAAATCCAGTATCTCATGAACATCGGTAGTGACTTNTTTTTGTTCTACAGAATTACCAAATATTTATTGCTGCTGATGGCGAAAATTTCGAACGTTTGTAACTGTTATTAACGTTACACCCAGCGTTGTCCTTAAATAATGAAATACAAGTAGTCCCACAATATCTACCAATATTCACCCGGTGATTCTCATTAAAAGAGTGAAAATGTTTTTGTGAGGTATCCGGTAAATCTCTGGATATGTTGCCCCTTTATACAGGATTTATTTCACAAGCAGATATGCTTATACACATTGGTATGTCTCTGGCATAAATACTTTTGCAACATACTCGCCATGCTTGTCCAAACATTTGTTCCAACAATACTCCAATGAATCTATGGCAGTATAGAACAAAACTGTGTCCAGCCCATGAAGACACGACGGCTTGCTGAAATCCAGTATCTCATGAACATCGGTAGTGACTTTGTGACCTGTGAGTTGCCTTTGGAACCAAGCGTGAACGTATATTTAGGTAGCCAAATTGCTTATAAGTGGTATTGTGCATACTGCCCAGTGAATGTTTGAATACGTTAGTAATATCGCTGTATAGAGTGCGATGATCCTCTTGTATCAGAACTTCAAAATTGTACACTTTTCCATCTGTGGTGGACTTGCTTTACCGTAGAGATCGTTTCTTATCTTACACATATATTCAGCCGTTAGCGAATTATGTGATCCAAACCCACGCCTGTTTCCGTAGCATGACATTGGCAACACCTCAACAATTTGAGGAGGAAGTAATGACTATATGATAGCGTCTGAGGATATTCAGATTGGATTGTTGGAAAGGATGGGCGGCAAGATCGTGCCAAGAGATGGAGAAAAGAATGGGTAGTGTAGAAAGTTGTTGCCTGGGCCAAGCTAACAGTGATAACTGAGAGCGTGAAGTAAACGTCCTACATAACGATTGTGATAGCTTTGGACCTTGACGGCAGCTACAAGTGTTAACCTTTTAATTGAACGTTTGGTGACGGTTACAATAAAACGCACGGAATACGAACAGTTAGGAGTAGTAGAAAATTGAGAAGTTGCACATCGGCATCTAGCAGCAGAGCTCGGAGCTCTTCATGCCCTGTCATTCCGGTCCCCCGTCGGCTATTTTGTCCTTCATGTTGGATATCGGTGATCTTGACCGTAACCTTTTAACCTTGAAAACCCCCCAAAAACCATGAATCACAAAATTTTATAAAAAAAAATGATAAATATTAAAAGTACTTTTAAAAATATTTAAAAATTATTTAAAACTATAAGAAAATTATTGCTAAAAAATTAATAAATTATTGAAAAATTCTTTACAAAATGTACATTTCCAGAGGTCATTCACAGCACCACGCCCGGCAGACGACTGACCCTCCTCCAGTCAATCACATCGTCTTAACATTCCTCTCTGCTACCAATGATTCTCTTTGCTTAATTAATCGTGAGGCCACCACCCATACTCATTTCTTGTTTTCATTTCCAACAACTATGGGGCACTATTTTCTCGATTTTGCCCGCCAGACGAGCTGTCGATTTAGCTATCAGATGTCAGCCATATTTGTTTATGTTTTTAATAATATAGTTTGTGCTGTCACCTCCATACTGGCTTCTATTTTCAATGTTTTTGTAGTGCTAATTTCTCGATTATGCAGCCTGTTATCGGCCTGTAATGAATTGTGGTATTGACCATTCCTGCAAAGCAAGTAAATTGTATTATTATAATTTTTTTGTTTTATTTTATAACGTATTTTTATTAAAAATAATTTTTTTGTGTAAAGCAGAGGGGTTTATAAAACAAATAAAACACAAAATATTATTCCACATAATTTATTGTACACATAATAAAATTTCAATAAATAGCAACAAATTTATAATTATTATTAATCTTCTCTAAACATATTCCAAATAACATATTATTTTTATCTGCAGGTTTTCAATTATGATTTTTTGCGTATCTCGTAGAATGATGAGCAATTAATGTACGGTGGTAAGCAGCAGTGCTCTACGAAATGCCGCACCAATCACAGGGCTGCTACGAAGACCATCGACGCTAGCAGCAGCAGTACTTGTCTCCGATTCACCATCCGTCACATTATGATTGCAGAGTAGACTTGACTCCTTTTTGATCGATAGCTCTATGATACTAGTACCAACATATTGCTCATAGACACCAGGTCTGTTGGTAGCAGAAGAGCCATCAGCAGCCTCAGGAGCACACGTTGCTGGTCGTTAACGAGTGGGTGCAGGTTCATCTCTGGAACCATTGGCAGAAACATCCATGATGGGTACTGACAGGAGTTCCTGGCATCGGTCATCTGGCCATCTGTCTGACGGCATCATTCTTGGGCTCAGGTTGCTGGGAGTGGACTGATTGTTCGTGCCCCGCCTGGAGTAAATCCACATCACAGTCTGGTGTGTGGATGTTAGCATGTGTCTGTGCCAGGGCGATGATTAGGTTCACGGTGCAGGGAAGCTGCGTCTGCGGCCTCATGGGGAACACGACACAGGCCTATGCTCCTTGACAGTACAATTGAAGTTGCGTTTGTTCGTAGACGATTGGAAAATGTGCGAATCGCCAATGCTGCATTATTTTACCATCGCAGGTCTCGATGTAGGTGCGCAGATTTCCATCTTCTGCGATGAAACTATACTCTATGCTACTGTAGTCTGGCTTGGTGTTTGCATAAATTTTCTTAGGGCAGAATGGAGTCATGGTGACGATCAGACTTCTAGACGACGACTAAATGAGCCCATCGATTTTTACCAGTTATATACTATATGGATGTCGATGAGGTGTACCACCGTATGGAAAACCAAATTTCCTCCCAATTACCTCCCATTTCGAAAAGATCGTATGACTTCGTGTCTAGTCATAGGNAATCCACATCACAGTCTGGTGTGTGGATGTTAGCATGTGTCTGTGCCAGGGCGATGATTAGGTTCACGGTGCAGGGAAGCTGCGTCTGCGGCCTCATGGGGAACACGACACAGGCCTATGCTCCTTGACAGTACAATTGAAGTTGCGTTTGTTCGTAGACGATTGGAAAATGTGCGAATCGCCAATGCTGCATTATTTTACCATCGCAGGTCTCGATGTAGGTGCGCCGATTTCCATCTTCTGCGATGAAACTATACTCTATGCTACTGTAGTCTGGCTTGGTGTTTGCATAAATTTTCTTAGGGCAGAATGGAGTCATGGTGACGATCAGACTTCTAGACGACGACTAAATGAGCCCATCAATTTTTACCAGTTATATATTATATGGATGTCGATGAGGTGTACCAACGTATGGAAAACCAAATTTCCTCCCAATTACCTCCCATTTCGAAAAGATCGTATGACTTCGTGTCTAGTCATAGGCAGCCGATTTCCAGTCCAAGTACAAGGCACACCATTTGCGCAGCAGCTGCACATTTTTCAGTGCTCAGGCCAAGTCAGGTTCTCACTTGTCGCAGGCAAGACAATTTTAATCGCCGCAAAGTTTTGTCAGATTGCAAGGCGAAGGACATCAATACTCCGCCTGCACATCTGTAATTTCCACTTCAAATGTACACATGTCGCTCTGCAGCAGCAAGTCTCGCAGCACATTTGCCACTTGATGATACGGAATCTTCCCTTCATCTTACTCCAGTCTGTGAAAGTGCTTTATTAACCAAGTGTTTGTTTTCATACTATTTTTGTCGAACAGTTTCCACGCGAGTAAGGGGGGTGTACATTGTGGATTCCTTCTTTGCCATCATCATCGTAGGACACTGCGGTCAGAGCGATGAAGCCAGAGCGGCTACATGCTGAAGGGAGCATGTAGCCGCTCTGGCTCTGGAAACCCGGCAGATTACAGTGTATCTTGAAACTGAAGATGCTCGAAGACGAATAAACAGTTCTTGTGTGTGAACAGTTATATTTATATATTTTCAACTTCACTAAAGACAGTATTTTGATGGTCTTGTCTCGGCAATTGTAGGATTCAAGACGGTCGTGATATATCAGGCATACAGCGAACANCTCACTTGTCGCAGGCAAGACAATTTGAATCGCCGCAAAGTTTTGTCAGATTGCAAGGCGAAGGACATCAATACTCTGCCTGCACATCTGTAATTTCCACTTCAAATGTACACATGTCGCTCTGCAGCAGCAAGTCTCGCAGCACATTTGCCACTTGATGATACGGAATCTTCCCTTCATCTTACTCCAGTCTGTGAAAGTGCTTTATTAACCAAGTGTTTGTTTTCATACTATTATTGTCGAACAGTTTCCACGANTCTCGCAGCACATTTGCCACTTGATGATACGGAATCTTCCCTTCATCTTACTCCAGTCTGTGAAAGTGCTTTATTAACCAAGTGTTTGTTTTCATACTATTATTGTCGAACAGTTTCCACGAGAGTAAGGGGGGTGTACATTGTGGATTCCTTCTTTGCCATCATCATCGTAGGACACTGCGGTCAGAGCGATGAAGCCAGAGTGGCTACATGCTGAAGGGAGCATGTAGCCGCTCTGACTCTGGAAACCCGGCAGATTACAGTGTATCTTGAAACTGAAGATGCTCGAAGACGAATAAACAGTTATTGTGTGTGAACAGTTATATTTATATATTTTCACCTTCACTAAATACAGTATTTTGATGGTCTTGTCTCGGCAATTGTAGGATTCAAGACGGTCGTGATATATCAGGCATACAGCGAACATNACAGTATTTTGATGGTCTTGTCTCGGCAATTGTAGGATTCAAGACGGTCGTGATATATCAGGCATACAGCGAACATTTTGGCATGAATATTTCCATGTGTATTGAATTCGATCATGCGGTCGATTATGTTGAAGGTAATACGATCGTCCTCTTTACTCGCATAGAATACCACGAGTGGGGCCAAACTCTTGAAAGTATCAGGTCTTAGTATCGTGGATTTGAGGTGTCCATAATATGCATTTTGGAAATGAGAGTACATCTGATATGGTAGCAGGTACTGCCCATTCTCAATGTTCATGTTCATAGCAACAAACAGATAGCTTTTGCTATTCAAAAATATTTTCACATTTTCTATTTGATGTGTGTCGAACTGTGAACGACTCGTTCTCACATTGTGCTGTGTTCCGGGCTGTAGCCAAACGATGATGTATCTCGGATTCTCAGAAGCAAAGCTGGACTACACCATCCAGTTGATGTGCTGGCCTGCTGGCAATCGAATGTATGTCTCGAGACTCTACGACCCAAAAGCCACATCGATGTTTTTGCCATCTTCCACAATTTTCTAGCATCTTTATATGTTCAGCTGTGCTCTACACCACTGTATCCAGTTTTCTCCCGTACCCACGATGGTGTCCACATGCATATTGGCTAGAAGCAGTACCTGTTTCTGCTACTAATTAAAGATAGTTCGTTTGTAGTATTCGGCAAATCCCAATAGCATGGAAAGTCAGATGCACACTTCGAACTTACCTCCCGAATATACAGGAAAACTGTAGTCTTCTTCGATTCCCCANGCATGGAAAGTCAGATGCACACTTCGAACTTACCTCCCGAATATACAGGAAAACTGTAGTCTTCTTCGATTCCCCAGCCTGCCATATTGGCTCCAGACAGCTCATTTGGCGTGAACGAAAGGTAATTTTTGATGATTGAGTTGATGCCCATTTCTCGCGAGTGGTCCATATCGACTTAATTGAGAAAATGCGTGATGTGATCGATCAGGTGAAGAATTATGTTGCTCGTTATTTTCGTCGATGCTGGGTTGATTGCACATTCTTTTGTCAGGGTCCCCCTAATTCGCAGGAAAAAACTGGCAAGTAAGGAAGCAAATATCTTGGAGTTCGACCGCTATCTGAACTAAAGTGCAATCAGGAAATTCTGATTCGCATGAAGTTCCATTTTCATTACGTNATGGAGTTCGACCGCTATCTGAACTAAAGTGCAATCAGGAAATTCTGATTCGCATGAAGTTCCATTTTCATTACGTTATCTTCAAAAACGAGCGGCTCTTCAATGTTTAAGTAAATTTCCATTACGTTTCACTATGAAGCCGAGACTGTGGAGGAAAATCTCGCTAGCATGTGTTAACTCTTTGTGGTCCTGCAGTGTACCGATTGCAGGTTTTGCACGACACTTAATGTTTTTGCTTCTGGTCCTCGTAATTTTTATTTCCATCTTCTCAAATGTAGGCATAGGGGGATTTCTTCGCTTCGAAAGTTCAAAAACTCTCTTCGCAATGACCAGAACTTATATAATACTTTGTGGTATCACAACCAGATTAAAACCTGCATGAACCATAGGTGAAAATTCGTGCAGCATATTGCTCGGCCTGCCGTTAAGGTATGCGCTACTTTTTAAATCGCAAATTATTCGTATCACATTGACCAGCAAGATGTTTACGGGCCGTGACTACTCGTCTACTTGTGTGTTTCGCCGGCTTCGTAGATGTGTGGCTCCAACTCGAGCATCGGTCCGATATTATTTAGTTTAGTAAAAAAGATATATTCAGAATTCACTGCATCTGATAACTCTCTTCAGAGTTATCGGATTCCCACGTAGTTCGAACTCTGTGTGGGGAGGACAGCGAATCTTCAGTGTACCTTGCAATGCCGTCTATTTAATAAGAGCCAATGAGCAGCGACACCTTATAAGAAACAATACCACTTTTTACGAGGTACAGCTTGCAGTTTTTTCTTAGATGTATGGTATCGCATTGTAGGTTTGAAAACCGACAAGGCCGATGCACCATTCCCCCTCCATATCGAGTGGCAGAAAGTATACCACACGCAACTCAGAGCTACGACCAGTCAAGTTAAGCATTATCAAGATAACTGATGGTTTCCTCGTGATGTACACTGAAAGGCCAAAAAAAAAAAACTGGTATAATTGTGCATATGCAAATAACAGAGGTATCGAACCAAAAAGAGTAACGTTATGCGGTTGGTAGCTAGATCGGTTACTGCTGCTACAATATCATGTTGTCAAGACTTAAGTGAGTTTAAACGTGGTGTTATAGTCGGCGCACGAGGGATGGGACATAGCATCTCCGAGGTAGCGATAACATTCAGATGTTCGCGTACTACCATTTCACGAGTGTANCACGAGGGATGGGACATAGCATCTCCGAGGTAGCGATAACATTCAGATGTTCGCGTACTACCATTTCACGAGTGTACCGTGAATATATGGAATCCGTTAAAATATCACATCTTCGACATCGCTGCGGCCGGAAAAAGGTCGGGAAAGAACGGGACAAACGACCACTGACGAGAATAATTAAACGTGACAGACGTGCAACCCTTTCTCAAAATGGCGCAGATTAGATTTGTGCACTGATCTGCAGGATTCATGGTGTGAATTGCCTCCTGCATATCTTCAGACATTAGTCGAGTCTATGCCACGTCGTCTTGGGGCTTTTTTGCGTGTACAGGGGCCCTACACGATATTAGGCAGGCGTACCAGTTTTTTTGGCTCTTCAGTGTATAACCATTTTATGCAATTACTTGCACGAACAAACCAGGAGGCGAAGACACAAATATACACAGTACCACGTGTTAGGCATCTGCTCCATCTCGTAGTTGTATGTCAGCTTCGTTCTTTTTAAGTACCATCGCAATTAGGGTGAAGGACACATATTACCAAAAGTTTCATAATAGTCAGCATATTTGCCCCTTTTTACGTAAGTTACAAAGTGCATACCGGGCCTGGCTGCCATGTCCAGATTAATTATGACATATTTGTCTCTTTTGGGTTTAGGGGGCAAATAATCCCTCTTAAACACTCCCCTGAAATGTGGTATTTGCAATTTGCGCGCAAACAGTTCCTACTCCAAGTTTGTGAAAGGTCGTTTCTGTAGTTATTTCATAAGCTCCTCTTACTTCTGTGTAGCTTTTGAAACCTCCTCCTCCCACTTGATATATCCTAAGGTAAAGACCATGACCATTTTTTTTACCGGTGGAAATAGCTTAAATTTTTTGCATTGTATCTTTGTACCTCGGACAACTGCTTACATTCGTTTTATGCTGTTTTGACGACTCGGACGATATCACTTGTGGCACCGACTAGCCCCTGAGGGAAAAATCCACCAGTAAATGTTTTCTTGGCCTTGCCGGTTTTTCTTCTTTTTGTCACTGCTTTTCGTTTCACTTGTGCCTTTTTCTTGCTCTGTACTCGTTTCTATTTTTAACTGTATCTTTATCTTGCTTTTATCTCCCACTCCCATTTTCACCTTTGCCTTCATCACATTGGATAAGCCCCACATGGATATTTTTTCATCGAATTCAATGTCTGATGATTTTCTTATCTCGTTAGCTCCTGTGCCAGCAGTCTCTCTGCCTGGTGTAAGATTTCTTGTTCCTTGTGCTGGGGATAGCCGATGTCGTGCGTCTTGTAATCCTCGTCCAGTGCATTGATGCCTGTGTTGCTGGGTAACAGCCTTTTAACTAGTTTGGTTCCCGGCCTGCAGAATCTGTATCCGGGAATGTGCAGCTCAAACAATAGATTGTTGATCAGTGTATCGACGATCTCTCTTCCGGCAACAGTCTTAACTCTTCGAGGCATCGTGGTGAATTGAGCGAGAAAAGTACAAATATACTTATTTTATACGTTTTCGTTTTTGTATCATTCTAGACTTAGAAGAGTATGGATGGACGCAAAGTGCGAACGACATGAATTAACGACCTGCAGATTGAAAACTTTAAGTGTAACTTTTGAATGCAAAATCTTGCAAAGGCAATTCACTCGGACGGATGCTTCAAAGAGACATTCTAAAATTTCCAGCACTGATTATGTGCAATCTCCACATGATCCACAATCGCTCTACGAATGCTATACCTGCTCTAAATGCTCCACAATCGCTCAACCTGCTGCACATGCTCCACANCTCCACAATCGCTCTACGAATGCTATACCTGCTCTAAATGCTCCACAATCGCTCAACCTGCTGCACATGCTCCACAATTACTAGATATGCTCCAAAATCGCTCCATAATCACTGTACATGTTCAGCAATAGCTCCACCGAATCCATATGCTTCTCAGTCATTCCACAATCGCTCCACAATCGCTCCACATGTTCCACAATCTCTCCACCTTCTCCACATGATCCGAAATTGATCCACATGCGCCATAATCGCCCCAAATGCTCCACATGCTCCAAAATCACCCCAACTGCTCCACATGCTCCATACTCTCCACAATCGGCTCCGCATGCTCTGTAGTCAGCTCTGCATGGTCTGCAATCGGCTCTGCAATCAGTCCCCCAAGATATTCGTGGTAACAGTGTATTACCAAGAAAGATGTTACTCTATCCATATGCATTTATGCTGAAGATGACGACATCCCCCACGAATCACGACATGGAAACCCATTTCCGAATACAGTAATGTATATCATCGCTGGACCATCAAATTGCGGGAAAACATGCATATTACTGAGCTTGCTGGAAGAAGATAATGGTCTTCAGTTCGGGAACGTGTACCTATATTCAAATTCACCCCAGCAACCGAAATAGCAACGTTTTGTACGAGTAGTGTAGGCCATGGGTGGCATTGATTATTTCACTTGCAGTGATAATGAAACCATCTTTCCCCCTAACAAAGCATTGGCAAACTCTACATTTGTCTTCGATGATATTGACTGCAAGAACAAACTTGTATTCAAGAGTACTTTAGCATGGGATGACATGCGAAGGTGAACTGCATGTACCTCGGCCATACTTATTCACGCATTCCCAAACAGCTGTTCCACGACAATGCCAACATGTTCGTTCTGTTTTGCATGGACAATATGAAATTGCAGCATTTTTAAGAAGATCATGGCAATACAGACATTACGCTATTAGATTTCAAGACCTTGTGTTCCTTGTGCAGGCAAGATAAATACAGATTTTTAACTATCATTAAGGACTGGCTCATATATAATAGGGGGTCACGATGGGAATCCAATCAATTCATTACCGACCATTGACAATNATCATTAAGGACTGGCTCATATATAATAGGGGGTCACGATGGGAATCCAATCAATTCATTACCGACCATTGACAATAAGTCACAGCTTATGGAAATTCTGGCAAAGTATCTTCAAGATTCATCATCACAAAGACGAAGATGGAGGTTGTCTCGAACAAAGAAACGATGGAATTCGTGGTGCTGGTAGAAGAATAATTCGAAATGCTCGCAAAGCTGAACGATTAGAGGATGCTGCTACTAATCATTTCGTCTTAGAAACTGGCAACGGTGTCATCGTATAATTGCGCAGTATGTTGACAGAAAAAAAACACATTCTTCCAGAACTTCCTGGCACAGCTCAGGGCGAAGAAAGAGCACATGAAGACAGAGATCACCNATCATTAAGGACTGGCTCATATATAATAGGGGGTCACGATGGGAATCCAATCAATTCATTACCGACCATTGACAATGAGTCACAGCTTATGGAAATTCTGGCAAAGTATCTTCAAGATTCATCTTCACAAAGACGAAGATGGAGTTTGTCTCGTACAAAGAAACGATGGAATTCGTGGTGCTGGTAGAAGAATAATTCGAAATGCTCGCAAAGCTGAACGATTAGAGGATGCTGCTACTAATCATTTCGTCTTAGAAACTGGCAACGGTGTCATCGTATAATTGCGCAGTATGTTGACAGAAAAAAAAACACATTCTTCCAGAACTTCCTGGCACAGCTCAGGGCGAAGAAAGAGCATATGAAGACAGAGATCACCCGCGATATGGTAGCAATGGACGAGCACGTAACGAATGTTCAAAGACAAGTTATAGACTTATTGAATGTGAAATCTGCGCAAAATGAAGAGAATCTGNCCGCGATATGGTAGCAATGGACGAGCACGTAACGAATGTTCAAAGACAAGTTATAGACTTATTGAATGTGAAATCTGCGCAAAATGAAGAGAATCTGAATATCCTGGAAGGATATATGACACCAACATTCCTTACCTCGATTTTCCACCTCACCATGAAAAAAAATATTCCAAATTACAGCAGAGATACATTGTATGTCTGCAGCGACCGCCTGGGCAAGGTCGAAAGTATTTTGGCGGAGACCCAAAACTAAACCTACAAAAGTGAGTAACAGTAACCATTTCTATTCTGTGCGATGTCGCACATTGCCAGTGACCTGCATCGGACGATACACTCTGTTTGCTCAAAGTATTTGCTTGACAAGATAGCCAAAATTACATGCGACCTTATAAATTAAGATTTTTAAAACCCTATTACTCGTCGTTTTGATGTATTCACTGAGAACGATGTAACGCCCATAGTCATGATGACCAAAATATATCATTCTGAGCCTATGAAGAAGCGAAAACATAATGATGTACAAATAGATCAAGACGATGGATCAGGTGCGGATGTGCCCGACATGAAAAAAGTACAGAAGGGTGTTTTCAAACCCAATGCTCTGATTCATCGCCCTCTACTGTCGTATACATCTCGAAATAATGATATGACATATAGTGTATACAAGCATAATAATAAATGGTTTCTTGGTGCTGATTAAAATTGTTTCTACAAGATGGGATCATCCAAGCAGGCAATTACAAGACATGTGGAACCTCTGGCTATGTAAACTTCTATTTTGTAAGGAGCCCAGGAAGTTTACAGAATCCGAACTGCTGAAATACAATACATTTCTCGAACTCACGCATGCACTTTACCAAGATAATGATCCCGTAACAGGTGTTTATAAGAACGGAGTTCATCAAAAAACACACATTATTGCAGACCTCTTCAGTGGCCTAGCACTGAAGAGCAGCATAGGTTTATAGAAGATAGATGGCGACAAGAACAGCGACTCATATTCTGGGACGACCCGAACAAGGGGTTAATAGATTACGACTACTTTTATCTTCACAAATGTTTGGAAATTACTCCAACACTAACAAGATAATTTCAACAGTCGAATAACTTAAGGAGGGAAACTACATAGAATCAGTCTTTGGGAATCAACAATGAACTTCACGCATCTGAGAGGCTCAACTACCGCCACCACAACGTAGTGATATGTGGGATCAATGACCTTTTTCATGCCGACATCAACGAGATGATACCATATACTTGGGTCAACAAGGGTTACAAATACATGTTTCCAGTCATCGATGCATATAGGAAATTCGCCTGGGTGAGGCCTGTTAAGTCGTGGAATGCACATGAAGTCACCGAGACCATAGCGGATGTATTGCGCAAAGAACGCATCCCGACTAATCTACAAAACGACCGAGGTAAGGCGTTCTACATTGCCAAGTTCAAAGCTCTGATGAAAAAAACATAACATAAATCATTATTCCACACAGAGCAATCTCAAAGCTTCAATCGTCGAGAGGTTTAACAGGACTTTGATGGGGAAAATGTGGAGACATTTCGTTACGACTTGCTGCTACAAGTGGCTGAAACTACTGCCGAAAATCGTCTGCGAATATAATTCTACCGTCTATTCTACCACTCGCATGAGGCCCAAAGACCTCAAGTACGAGTCCCCGCTTCGAACATTGTGCAATAAAAAGCAAATGACGGACCCACGAAAGCCTATAGAAAAGGTTTGTGACCTGGTGTGCATCTGCAAACAAAAACAACCCTTCGAGAAAAAGTTCATAATAAAAATTTTTTTAAAATACAAAATATAGTATTAAGTATGATACTTTACCTACTCTGCAAGAATGTTCAATGTCACCATTAGGTACAGGCCGATAAAAGGCATCATAATCGAGAAATTAACGATATCGATACATTGGAAATATTGACGCATTCTGCGTCCCTATATTTTATTCGTCAGAACACACGCTCTGGCGAAGCTCGCGGGCGTACGACCGCAATAAGGATTAAGGGTTTTGTGGACGTGCCGGAAGAGGGACACCAGGAGCCTCGCAGCTGCTAAGGCACGCTACCAAAGGTTTCGGCACGTGAAACTGTTCCTGCATGTGCAGACGACATCCAGAGACAACGGAAAGCACCAGGGCGCGGACACAGCCGCATTTTGCCGCAGCCCAAGGGACACCGAGATCCCACCACCAGCTGCGCCTGTCCCGGCATTATACCACAATAAACCATGAGAGCTTTTAGCGGACGTGCGTGCAGAACGGGACAATAAACTCCCAGGCCAGAACCAAGGGACGACCCCAGGCCGGCTGCGGACCACACGAGCAGCAGCCACATGTTTTATGACCCGGAGGGACGACAAGCACCCCGGACACGTGCAGCAGAGACGGGGCAAGTTGAATATGGTGATGGACGCTACAAAACCACACGAAGGGGGGAGCAATGGGGCAGTCAGTTGAGAGACGTCGAGTCAGTCAGTCGCGGATCGAGCAGTCAGTCAGTCAGCCTGAGTCAGTCGAGGATCGAGAATGCATCACGACGTCGACCTCAGTCGGCGGCCGTCAAGCGGGACGTGCGGCGGGAAGCATCCGAGGAAAGTCAGTCAGACTTCGTCAAACGCAGATCCCTGCGTGTGACCCGGAAAGAAGGAACTTCGAAGCCAGGCGCCGAGACGCCCACCAATTTCGAGAGCAGTTCCAAGCAGCCAGCAGAGGGAGTTCAGCGCTGCAGTGTCAGATAAGTAGTTCTACACCAAGTGCGAAGAATCTTCCCCCCCTCCTAGACACCAGTCGCGGCGTCAAACCATATGTAGCCTACATGGGAAAAGGGAGGGAGTTTGTCTCTTGAGTTCATGTACCATTTAACCTGTTCATGCAACAATAAAACTCGATTATGTGAACTGACACAAATCCAGTGTATGTTATTAGTAAATTGGACCTAGAGACAGTAGTGTCAACGGATTTGTATGCCCTATCACTGAGGGCTAGCATCAAGTGCTGGCGCCTCACGCCGCAGAGCAGAATCAATACCTACTTCCAAACTTCAGCATTTGGCAGGTATCAATTTTTGGCGCCCAACTGTGGGACCTGCTGAAGTCTGTATAGATGGAAGCAAGGACAAACTGAAGTACCCGGGATAAAAGGGACCATGCCCCGACCAAGCAGCTAGCACATTTATGACTTCGAGAGGGTCATAAAATAAAAATAAAAATACAATTAACCCTCGTGGCGCCCAGTACCGACAATAGAACCGAGAAGGGAGCAGAGCTAGGCAATAAACCGGACGAGGAAAGGGCAGGCGCATGCATGCGCGGAGTTTAGAAGGAAGGTGGAGAATAATATAAACCCCCAGTTGGTTACTAGGTCACCAGGTGGTGAACGGTAACGAGCCAGCCAGACTAAACACAGACGTCAGGGAGGCTATGACAAAACACCCTGTAGCATCCAGCAATATTACATTAATGAGTCCCAATTAACGAGGGAGAAATTAGCGAACGGGAAAGGAAACGCGGTGGTGATGCCAGGCGCGGGCAGAAGGACGTATTAGCGAAGAAAGGAAGGTCTATTTCACTGGATGGTGAAAAGGACGTGGGTTCAGATGGACGGGTAAACTACCGTGCAGATAAACAAAATTACAGTAACCGGAGCGCTGGGGGAATATTCCCTGGATGGGGAATAGTGACCCTTGTCCGAACATGTATACCAGTATTTCCGCCCGCCATAAGACCACTCGGATGAGCGGCAGAGAAAGGGCAGGAAAATAGTTCACTGTATGGTACAGAGACTGCGAGATAGGGGTAAACGCAAGCTGCCAAATAAACCCAGTAAGATCGCGCAGTCTGTGCCCGAAGGTAAACAAACCCGGGAGTGCGCACGGGACTTTAAACGGCAATTTCAGCGCCGCGAAACCTAGTGCGCACGGTAATACCCATCAGGAGCGGACGACGAGAAGTGTGACGCAACACGAACGAGGGCGAAGAGAGGCAAGCGAAGAGAAACGCTAGAAAATGGCCGTCTAGCGAGCGCGGGGATAGACGTGGGAGACAACGACGCGAGAGGGAGCGGCCGCGGAGAAAATGAAGAAGGAAGGAAGCGGACTGCATCGGCAGAGAGTCGAACCCAGCCAACTTCAGCGAGGCNCACAAAGCCAGTGTATGTTATTAGTAAACTGGACCTAGAGATACCAGTGTCGACAGATTTGTATGCCCTATCACTGAGGGCTAGCATCAAGTGCTGGTGCCTCACGCCGAAGAGCAGAATCAATACCTACTTCCAAACTTCAGCATTTGGCATGTATCATTATAATCCAGTATGGAGAATGCCGACAGCATAATCTATACATTAAAAACACATATATATACTGTATGGTATTTACATATTTATATATATACACTGTATTTGTTATTAGACAGACACTGATCATAAACACAGAAAAGAGAACTATTTAGAACGCTACTCTACACGATGTTGTTAATCTTTCCATCTGGCGCTAAGATGTGGAGATTTTGGGCATTGGGCACCCGCGAACATGCGACATATAGCTGGCCATGAGAGAAGCACGGTTTTTTCAAGTGCACTCCCGCTGCTTGTAATGTTTACCCTTGCGCTTCGTTAATTGTAATAGCAAAACTAAGCTTGGGAGGGAATTGCCACATTTGAATTGGAACGGGAGGTCTGTGGAGACTATAGGGCTCTGGGGGATGATTCCGTTCTCGCCCTATCCAACTCCTGTCAGAATAGTGGCACCAATTTCGTTCCTCCCTAGTTGTGTGATGCGAAGCCTCGTCCCATAACATAATTGTGGTGCATCTAAATTTCGCATAAACATGACCAGAATTCCTATTTTTGAATAATTGGATAATTTGATCTTATGTGAGGCCACACCTGACAACTCTAGAGATTTCAGGAACTCTACAGGATATGAAGTGCTCTGTTCTGAGTCCATGACTGCGTCTACAGACATATACTCCGTTGTTTACCCTTGTACCTCTTTCAAAATATTAGTATTAATTTTATTAACGATGCAATTTTTTGGTCCTAGAATCGCTCTTTTACATATACACTGGTCGTCATTTATATTTCTTTGTATATCTGGGTAAATGCTAGCAATCAGTTCCGTACAACGCTGCACCAAATTACTAAAATCCCCCATAAGTGACATAAAGCCCTCGGCATCTGCTTCTAACAGCTAGTCTCCAATTTTCAATAGTGTATCACCATAATGTCCTATATCAACGTAATTGTAGAGGTGTACTTTCATATTTGTCGTTAAGCTGAATATTTTGGCATTTGCCCATAAGCATCAACAACTTGGGACAGGCTTTCATTTCATCAGCGGTTGTGCCCCTCTGAGTCACTGGTAGAATTTGGCAGAAGTCACCAGGCAGTAATATACAGTACAGTTCGGTTTAGGGCCTCTATCGCTTTCTTGTGTGACATTGCGCTTTCGTCCCACACTAACAACATACATTGACGCAGCATTGCACCCCGAGCACTATTTTTACCTAAATTGCAGATGGGGGACTCTTCCTGAACCAAATTCAGTGGCAACTTTAACACGGAATGCGCGGCACAGCCCCCGCTCAGTAGTGTGGTGGCTGAACCAGAGGAAGCCACGGCTACAGAAATTTCTTTGCCCTTTCTAACATGGGCCAGAAATAAATTTAACAAAAAGGTTTTCATCGTTCCAGCAGAGGCATCTAGAAAAAAGTGTGCACCATTCCCTGACACCACTTGACGTAACACTTGGTGAAATAAAAGTCTTTGTTCCGGTAATAATTGGCGCACCATTTTGGTCACTTGCTGCTGCAATGCTGGGACATCGTTGTTTAAATCTCGAACAGTTTTGTCACATAAGTCACTTGCGTCTGATCGTGGAGGGCTAATCATTCCGAAATCGTTTAACTTTTTCCCCACAATTGCCTTTATTTTATCTCTAATTTTTACAAGGGCTTCGTTATAAATGTATTCATGAAATGTCATGTCCGCGTGTGTCTGCTGTAGCAATTGAAAAATGTCTTCCACCATTTACACTTTGTATTTATCTCACAAATGTTGGGGATTTCTAAGGCCGCAAGATGATATGAGGGTTGCATATAGTTTCCTGATTTTAGCTGGTGACCGGCACTGCACAGCTTCCTCCATGGCTTCGTCCCAATGATTATCATTCTCTAAAGGACGCAGAGCTTCATGTTCCTCTCTATATGTTGCGCTTTCCTGACCATTGACAGATTTAAGGTCTCTATGGGTTGTCGGACCCCGGACGGGGTGCAGCATACGCAAACAGAAACATACACATTTTATTACATAGACGGAGTACACATGGCCGAGGTCATCTGATGATTGAACTCCAGACTAATTTTCAACAGGTGTGCCTTGAATGCAACATTTCCACTCCTTTCTTGAAGTGTTCAAAGTGTAGTAATTGGGGCCTTCTACTTACAACAAAGTTTTTGCGAAAGAACCGGTCTGAAAAAGCTGGAAAAAGGCTGTTAATGTTTGTCTTGGTCAGTGATGAGACTCTTTCATTGAAGTTCTCATTAAAGTACACACACTCTCCGTATTCCATGTGCACGGCAAGATGAATAACCGCTGTATGTCTCTTATGGAAGGTGAAACCAAGGAGCTGCCATGCTGCCTCGTTGCTACAGACATAACGCCCTGCTTCAAAGGTCTGGACTTCATTAACGGGCTGCACCCCACCTTCATTTCTGAGAATGAATATTGCCTGATCATATTGTTGTGTTACGCCTTTTGAGTAGAAGCTTCGCTGACCCCCTTCGCGAGCGCCTACTAGTTGACACGTGTCACGAGGCAGGTGAACAGCCAGAATGGATCGCAGTTACACGTGTCAAGGTTGTGCCGAGTAAGAGCTGGCATATCGCCGGAGCACCCAGATAGAGCTACAGACATACATAGGAAAGCGGGAGAAATCGCAGAGCCAAGCAAGAGCACCTCTAGCAAGACTGTGAGTTCAGTTGAGCGCCGAGATATCACAAAATAATCATGTGTATTTCGCTAGAAATCAGAAATCACACATCGCGAAGAAATAGCTAACAGAGTCAGCTAGGGGCAAGGTGCCACCTTCCCCCCCAACAACCTTCAGGAACCAGGGCACATTTTGTGAAAGGCATTGTTCTCTTTTCGTCCCACCANGATCAGTTGAGCGCCGAGATATCACAAAATAATCATGTGTATTTCGCTAGAAATCAGAAATCACACATCGCGAAGAAATAGCTAACAGAGTCAGGTAGGGGCAAGGTGCCACCTTCCCCCCCCCCCAACAACCTTCAGGAACCAGGGCACGTTTTGTGAAAGGCATTGTTCTCTTTTCGTCCCACCACCCTCTCCCCCAACAAGGCGACATGTGCCGAGACTTAGGGAGGGAAACTGGAGAGCATATAAGTAAATATATTAGAGAAGAGGGACTCAGTTCATTATCACCCCANGTAAATATATTAGAGAAGAGGGACTCAGTTCATTATCACCCCACGGAGCGAAGAGTTGCGTCAAGGAATAGCGAGAAGATATGTTCACGAGTCCGAACGCAGTCCAGTAAGACGACACCAATTGCGGGCCTTTTTCCAAGGCCTACCACTTCGCCGGAGCTCATCCCTAGATGGCAGCATACAACAGCAGAGTAGATAAGTATCAAGTCGCCATCCAGAGAAGCCTCACTCCACCACGAAGTCGTCCCAGTTAATACGAATAGCAAAATTAGAATACCACACCTCGGAAATGTTGCTGTATGATGTTTTTGTTCAAACTCGAGAAAATATAATTAACTAGTTAAGTGAAACGTCAAAAGACTACCTTATTGAAAAAACCTTTAACCTTCTAGGCATATTATAGTCTATGCCGGNTAGTTAAGTGAAACGTCAAAAGACTACCTTATTGAAAAAACCTTTAACCTTCTAGGCATATTATAGTCTATGCCGGGAGGAATTAACTCCGCATATAAACCACCTATATTCCACAGGTGGGGAATAGCGTCAAGTTCAATGAGCTGCAAGTTTCTACATTAATGAGAGCATTAAACATTCTACATATAATGAGCGAATATGGCATAACCTAACTATTGTCTTAGGNATTTCTACATTAATGAGAGCATTAAACATTCTACATATAATGAGCGAATATGGCATAACCTAACTATTGTCTTAGGTTACGAACGCCCCGCTGAGAACCTTGAGAGTGACTTTCCTACCACCATCTTCTGGTGATCTGCGTCTGTATAATGGGTAGCCTTTGTCACTGTGCACTGTTTCTTTTAGTAGCGTTCGTGGATATTTTTTTGTTTATTTCCCACCTTTCATGCAAGGCGATGCTGAATTATGCACGCCACATGGACCGTGAACTGTGTTTCAGACTTTGGTGTCGTACAAATCTTTATCTTGAGCTGGATCCGGAATCTCAGCACTTGTTAAGTCGTCTATTTGGTAGGGGCGCAGCTACTCGTTGAACCAAATAAGGATGTGCACATGTGGCAAACCTAGTTTTTTCCACTCAATGTAATAAATATACATGTAGCTCTCTACGTCTCCGAATATTTTGCCTTTGGTAATAACATTCATTATATTTTGTAGTTTAAACGAAAGACTCTGGTAACTAAATCGTGTCTGTCAGTAGCTTTTTGTCCGGGCATTAGCTCCTCCGTAATTNAACGAAAGACTCTGGTAACTAAATCGTGTCTGTCAGTAGCTTTTTGTCCGGGCATTAGCTCCTCCGTAATTTCCTTTCATAAGGGATTGCAAGTGAAAGTGACAAAAAGATCATGTCTACCATAACTCTGTGCATAGGCGAATGCATCCTGGGTGTATTCGTGCTGGTAGCGGGGTTTGTTGACGAATGAAAACAGAAGAATTACTATTTTACCTCAATCACTGGGGTTGACATAAGAGTCGCTATTACTAGCATCTTGTAGATGCATGCAATTCTCAACTCGCAGTTTTTTTTATTTAAAGAGATGTAGCGGAGGCGTTTGCTTTTTACTTTATACATGTCGACCAGAAATTTATGAAAAATTCTTTGCACCGTACGAAGAGGTTGAAATCATTCTCTCGCAACATCATGTTATAGTTATAAAAATCCATATACGAAACATTTTTTTTCGGAACAGGCTGTTTTGTTATATGATCAAAGAGTGGAAATTCCAAAATGATATCCCTCTGGTATCTTGCTATAAATCAAAGAATTTTGCAGGGCGTCATAAAACNCTATAAATCAAAGAATTTTGCAGGGCGTCATAAAACTTATGAGTGTCGGCTACCCGTGTCAACGTATTGTCATGTGCTCGCAGGAAAATGTCTCGTGATGAGAACTGGTCGTCGCTCACCACTGCAGCGATTTCATTTATTAAAGGTGCATTGTAGCGCCTCTCAAGCTCTCCACGCGGAGTCCGACCAGCATGGATGACTATCTTAAAATCCTCTTGAGGCAGGTTCTCTAAAGTGGTTTTAAATGTGTTTATCAAAATGTTGTGTTCATGTAACCTTCTTTGAATTTTCGACACCGTATCTCTTTCAACTCCTTGAATAAAATGGCAGCGGCGGTTTGTTTCAATTTCTTTCGTTACAAATGAAACATACCTGCAAGAATGTGTGCTGTTCTTTGACAGCTAGAAAAAGTGCACAAATTCTATGATAAACTTGCCCTTGAACAATAAACGTTAGTGAAAATACAAGCATTATTATCTCTTTGTCAACTCCAAAAGATGTCATTTGGAAACATAAGTTGTACTTTCTGATATTATTTAAATAGTACCGTGATTCATCAACGTCTTACAAAAAGAGAGTTTTCAGAGGCTCTTCTAGCTCACTAAGTAAAGGAAGAGAAACTTTCCCGCTCCGGACAGCACATCCCTACGGTCTCATCTTTCCATTTCAAAGCGCTACAAAACTGACACGACTTGACCTTAGGTCCGATAAATATATGCCTGTGATTTTTATAATCAATTAAGGGATCGTAATTAAATGCCGGGTCATAAAATACAGATCTAGGGATTCTTTGAAAAGCTCGTCGACGTTCCGCTTGGAGTTCCGCGTTCGCGATTCTTCTCGCCTGTGAATGTTCAGGTGTTTCGGATACCTTTTGAAGCAGCCTGTCGTTCCGCTTGTTTTTTCAGTCGTAGTTGGGTCTGAACAGGAGTTTCGTAAGCTCTTAATAGGGCTTGACTATCAGCCTGTTCATCTAAAAGCAGCTGCGTTTGTTCACGCATTTCTGAGGATGTCAAAGCGGCTTGACGCTCTGCCTTTTCATCTCGACGGAGTTGAGCATCAGCAGGAGTCTCAAATATCCTGTGATCTGCCTGGAGTGCGGCCTGTTTTTCGAGACTTTCCTGAATCTGAGCAGGCGATTCAGTGGCTCTGAAAGCAGCTTGTCGCTGTGCTTGCTAGTGTCTTCTCAGTTCAGCATCTTCTGAAGACTCTTGTGATCGAGCCAATATTTCACTTGTGCTTGAGACGATGCGCTTGAAAGACTTGATTTTTGTTTGCGAGACATTATTTATCTAACAGACTAAGAAAAACTAAACAAAAAAAAACAGTCGAACAATTAAACAAAAACAAATATCAAACCAGCAAATCCAATTCAAAGTGCAAACCAGCACCAAAGGTCAATCCAGTCTAATAAATTTAACAATATTCGAATATTCCTAAACAACAAAACCAAAACTAAAAGCGAATCAAAGGAAACCAAAAGCAAATGCAGCCAATTCGAACTATTTGAACGCCATGTTTTGTCAATTTTTAAAACTACAATTGGTATGTCGTTTAACATAGAAAGATTAAAGGAAATTACATATTGAGTACATTTTTTGAGATATTTTCTCGCTATTAAATGTAGCAAATATCACCTTTCAGCCCTCCAACTATTTAAGTGCAAGAAATTACGTCGATCTGTTGCACGGTTGCAAAGTTGCACTGGTGACGTTGCGTTGTTGACATTGCATTGTTCTTCCGTTTGTGTACTTTTTCATTTCCCAATAACAATTTCTCCGAGGGAATGAGAAATTTTCTCGTGATAAAAAGTAGCATTTGTAACTTGCCGGCCCTTCAACAATCTCTGTGAAAAAAATCACGTCGCTCCGTTGCGACGTGAAAGAAGGGAAACAAACAAACGAACACAGTTTCAGATTTACAATATTATTAGTATACTAACTAACCGTGCCACGCGTTGCTGTAGCATAAAATACTTTGGTACTATTCATTTCGTGAAATTAATTGAAAGAAATATCTGTATTTTAAAAATCTTTATTATTGAAGTACTTGTTTGTATACAATCTTTTTAGTTTCACCATATTCCGCGCATATGAATAAGTTGTGTGGTTTTCCTACTCTAGAACACTACACATACAATTGGCCGTTCGAATAACATTGTTTCTAAATCTCTTCCGCACATTTGCAATGACTACCCTTGAGCTTTATTTATTGTCGTTGCAAATGCCAATCTGACTGGAAACTGTGTTCTTTTAAAGTGAAAGGGAATTTCTGATGGAATAAATGGAATTCTGGGAAGAAGCACATTTTCTCCTTTGAAAGCACCTATCAAGATGGTAGCCTCTATAGTATAGCCCATAATTTGTTTTATTGCAAGGCGTGTGCCGTTGCAAAGTTTAGGTGGATTGATGTTACGAAGTAAAATGACTGACACCCCTATTTTCAATTTTAGTATATATGGAGGCAATCCTGGAACATCAAGCGAATTTAGAAATTCTGGTTTATAATTTACAGCTTCATTTTCGTGTCATGTTATATCCAAAGATTTGTATTTGACAGGTTCGCTATTCGATAAGTTTCGACATATATATTAGTAGCGATATCTTGATATATCGAGCATTGACGTACTTATAAGTATCAATAAATCGTTATATCANATTTGACAGGTTCGCTATTCGATAAGTTTCGACATATATATTAGTAGCGATATCTTGATATATCGAGCATTGACGTAGGTACTTATAAGTATCAATAAATCGTTATATCGATAAGTATCAATATATCGATATATAGTTTTTTATATTGATAGATATATCTGTTGCTAGGTTGCGACCTTACATTTTTGACGTTGCATTGTTGACTAAGGCGCTTCCTGACGCGAAAGCATGGTAGAAATGAGCTTTTTGCAGATTTTAGTGCCTTTGCAGGTAATATAGATAAAAAATAAGGCGTACAAACACTCGCGGGAACGAAAGGAATGTTTATAAAAAAGAGAATGAAAATCAGTTGATTTTTTTGGAAGTTACACGCGTCCGAAAAAATGGACACAAGGTTTATATATATATATATATATATATAGACAGAGAGAGAGAGATTTGTATATGTTAGTTTTGATATATATGACTGGCACCGGGTAGCTAAATCGACAGCTCGCCTGGTGGTTCTATTCTGGTTAAATGGTGCCACCTAGGTATTGAAATTGAAAACATATGAAATCCAAGATGGCAGCCTCCAGTAATGTATAAACAAATAACAAACGAAAAGAATCCAAAATGGCTGCATACGACGAAATGAGTATAGGTAGTTGTCTGCCGACTAATTAACCAATTACAAACATTGGTAGGGGAGAGGAATGTTAAGTCAATGTGATTGATTGGCGGGGTATTAGTTGTCTGCTGGACATGATTTTGGGGGAACCTCAGAAAATATATGTATTTTAAATAATTTTTTAAATAATAATTTTTTGTAATGTTAAATAATATTTGATAGTAATTTTCTAAAATAGTTTTTAGGAATCCAAGTTTTTCATGAAATTAATTTTTTTTTTTTGGAATTTTTTGGTTTACAGGGTCAAAGCTCATCAGGGTCAAGTTCTAAGTTCAATATTAAGGTAACCAGTATCCAACATGGCGTACACGATGGCCGCCCGGGGACCGGAATAACAGAGTATGAACAGCTCCGAGATCCGCCGCCAGACGCCGATGTGGAAAATTTCTCTATTTTTTACTATTTTTAGGCATTTTCGTATGAGGAAATGTGAACATCTCCAGTGTAGACCTTGATTAGATGTTTCCAGCTCTTGGTTTGTAATTACTTGGCGTGTTTACGTGTTATAGTACATGATGAATAATCTACGCCCGAGTATAAATCTGGAATATTTTAACTCGTATGATACCAACTTAATTATAATTAGATTGTTGAATAATTTTTTTTCGGTTAAATCCCAATGCTTGCCAGATTATTCGTACTTAAAGGGACCGAAAATTAATTTTCAATTAAGACGGCTTGACAATTGAATTTTCTTTTTAGATCGATTTAAGGTAAAAGTCTGATCTTAGTCAAATAACTTGTGCTGCTATGTCGACACTGTGACTAACATACTGAAAATATGCGCTGAGAAATGTGAAGAGGTCACCGAAGTAAAACTTTGTTTTTGAACAAATGTAAATATTCCTAAAAAAATATTTAAGAATATTGGGAATGAATGCTTTTGGTCACAAATTTGTTGTGTACCATTATTCAAATCTTATACAATCCAGATATGTTCGATTATTTCCCACCTAAAAACTATTATAAGAAACTCGTGATATCTTCGTTTTTAAAATATTTATTTGATTAATGATATCGTATATAAGATGAAACCGTCTTTTTCAGACTCTCTACGGTGTGACTAGAGGATTTATGTGCGAAGAATGAAGCATTATTGCTTAATATAATTTAAACATCCGAAAAGTTAATGCAAATGCCAATGCTTGTTAAATGGGACACGTAATAAGCGGATTTTGTTCTTTACGTAAAATTTTGATTGTCGTTAAACATCAGGCCTTGTTTGCTCTTCTATGCATCGGTTTGATCAGTGTCTGGCCATCGAAATTCTACTTGTAGTAATCTTTTGCTGGCGAAAAGTCCGTATAGGTATGTATTTCACCCACTAAACAGAGATTAGGATTTAGTATGAATGATGCTTGTTGATTTTTCTTAAATGCTACAATTGTTTACTCCATTATATACAAATTTGCATATAAAGTTTTTAAATCATGGGTTCCAGAAATATGTGGGGTCAAAATAAATAACGGGGAAAACATTGATATTAAAAACGAAACATGTAGCTATTAAAAGAGGTACTTTTTCTTCATATCCCTTAAGAAACATGTAACATTTATGGTAGCCTGTTTCTGGGTTCTCCTGTGTATGATAAAAATGCACAAATTTATCTTTATCAAATACTAGCAGTACCCGCGGCTCCACAAGCGTCAACTACAGAATGATTGTTTAGGTTATTTAAAAAATTTGAATTATATTTAGTCTTAATCTACAATACATATCATAAAACTCAACGTCTCTCTCTCTGTATGTTAGTGCGCCTATCACTCGAGAACCACTTATCCGATTTGCGTATTTATAGCTACGTTCTCTGGCCAGGTTTTAGTATATATTGTGTTACGTAAAGTAACATAAGGAATAAGCAGTGACGATAATAGTGAATATAGTCGGAAAAAAGTTTGCCGCCAGCGCGCTCTCTTGCAATACGCGGTCTAAACTATTAATTAACATGCAACAATATCATGTAGTAAATAATTGTGTAGAATTAAAAGACTTAAAAATAACTCCCAGGTAGCTTATATCTATCTATAAGGGAGAAATACTAATAAGCGTTGCGGTGGTGTGCAATTCTAATCTTTATATGAAGTCTCCCTGATGTGGTCATTGTTAACGGTTGAATCTACTATGTTATCCGGTATTGGTAGGCTTTCTACACTTTTACCTGGCAATGTTTGCAAAGAAAACACGCAAATTGGATACGTGGTTCTCGAGTGATAAGCACACTAATAGACAGGCAGAGAGACGTTGAGTTTTATAATATGTATAGGTAAAAACTCCTACGAGGCATAAATGTATGTAGTATTGTGCATATATTGGTATTACTCACAGATCATCGATATTTCTTTTAGTATTTTATGGTTTGTCCAGCTCTGTGCATGGCGAACCACTAGTCAAAAATGGCTCTGCGGCTCTCCGCAAGCCTTGTTTCAAAGCGTAATTTTTTTCTATACTTGATAGATTTCCAACATTCTCATTATGTTATGTTATCATTGTGTCTGCTATTGGTGTTGAGAGAATCACCAGCTACACATCTGCTTTTATCAGGTAACTAGCAATATCACTTCATTTTACTATTATTGCTTACTGCTGTTAGGGATTTGGAATTATATAAAACAAAAACTATTGGAAAATAAACCACCTAACAATCGAAAAATCATATAAATAGATACGTTATCAGTTAATGTTATCTCAACACTGTCAACATCATTGTTCACGTTACTTTGATTAATCTATCTTCAGGTGAAACAAAAAAGACATAGGTTCATATGACGTCTTGGCGACTTTGCGATTGTAGATAAAATGTATTGCAAGGAAATGTTATCAAATTTATTCTTATTAATTTATAATTTGTGTGAATAAGAACGTTTTAAGAAGTATGAAGAGGAAGTAAAGTCTTATGTGTGTGTATATATAAATATATATATTTATATATATATAATAAAGTTTCGAAATTGTAACCCTAATATTAATGTAGCAACAAATATGTAAAAGATACATTTTGGCCAGCAAGGACAGTTCAGTCAGTAAAGTGAGTTTCAATATATTGTACATAATTTTTTGTATATGTACACTGGAGAGCCAAAAATCTTGTATAGGCGTGCGTATGCAAATAACAGAGGTATGGAACCAATCAGAGTAACGCGATGCGGTCGGCAGTGGCTATATAAGACAACAAGCGTCTGGGAAAGTTGCTAGATCAGTTACTGCTGCTACAATGGCAGGTTAACAAGACTTAATTGAGTTTGAACGTTGTATTATAGTCGGCGCATGAGAGATGGGACATAGCATCTCCGAGGTAGCGATACAAATTGGATTTTCGCGTACGACCATTAAACGAGTGTACCGTGAATATCGGGAATCGGGTCAAACATCAAATATTCGACATCGCTGCGGCCGGAAAAATATCGTTAACAAACGGGACAAACGACGACTGACAAGAATCATTAAACGTGACCGACGTGCAACCCTTTCTCAAATTGGCGCAGATTTCAATGCTGAGGCATCAACAAGTGCCAGCATGCGAACTATTCAACGGACCATCATTGATATGGGCTTTCGGAGCTGAAGGCCCACTCGTGTACCATTGTTGACTGCATGACACAAAGCTTTACGCCTCGCCTGGGCCCGCTAACACCACCGTTGGACTACTGATGACTGGAAACACGTTGCCTGGTCTGACGAGTCTCGTTTCCAATTGTATCGGGCGGATGGACGTGTACGGGTATGGGTGGAGACATCCTCATGAATCCATGGACCCTACATATCAACAGGGGACTGTTCAAGCTGGTGAAGGCTCTGTCATAGAATGGGGCGTGTGCAGTTGGCATGAAATGGGACCGCTGATACGTCTAGATACGACTCTTACAGGTGACGGATACGTAAGCATCCTGTCCGATCACCTGCACCCATTCATCACCATTGAGCATTCCGACGGACGTGGACAAATTCAGCAGGACAATGTGACACCCCACACGTCTAGAGTTGCTACCGAGTGGTTTCAGAAATACTCTTGTGACTTTAGACACTTCGATTGGCCACCTAAATCACCAGACTTGAACATTATTGAGTATATCTGGGATTCCTTGCAACGTGCTGTTCTGAAGAGTTCTCCACCGCCTCGCACTCCAATGGATTTGTGGACTGCCCTGCAGGATTCATGGTGTTAATTGCCTCCTGCATACCTTCAGACATTAGTCGAGTCCATGGCACGTCATCTTGCGGCACCTCTGCATGCTCGTGGGGGCCCTACACGATATTAGGCAGGTATACCAGTTGTTTTGACGGTTCAGTGTATATATTTCTAATTTATACATTTATGCAGGCAGAAAAACGACAAGCGATAATATTTCTATCCTTTTTGTTTACACATAATAGGATTTATAAATTTACTTAAGAATTTCGCATGATGAATGAAAGAAAATATACTAGTATTTTATAAAGAGAATGTAAGTTGAAGAAATCCTCAAACTCAAAAATCTAAAAATGATTTGTCTTCGTAAGCCAAAAATTCTTTATTAAATGCAAAATCCTCAATCCTTTATAGTAGTATTTTAGCTATGGTTGTTTTCAAAAGACCTAAATTTTTTGTGATCAATACAATAATGTTATTTCCATTTTATAAAATTTATAAATTAACATACAGCCAGAAATTACTGAGTCAATATCAATTCAAAGACGCATTTCTAAATCTTGAATACAGTGGCACACTTCCGTGTCCCTCATGTAACAAAAATACACATAAAATACGAGACAATATATTACATGGTAAATTACTTATTTACATGAAAAAATAATTATTTTTTGAATAAAATAATTACAGATTATTTAATGAGTTTTATAAGGCAAAAAATGTTCTAATCATATGTGCAGATTTATAAAATAGTCAGAGTCACAAAACACATATCAAGAAAATATAAGATGAAATAAAATAGGAAGGTACAAGAAATTTATTTTGATTAATTAGCGGACTCAATATTTCATTGTTCATCATGACGAATCAGTTATTCTTAAGTAACTTGCTGGAACTTGAGACGCCAGGGAGTGCAAATTAAAGGTGAAGAGATAAATAAATATATTCAGCATTTATTCGACTTTTACTAAGAAAAATTTTGTAACCGCAAAAATAATAATCATATACACACAACACGTCAACAAAGTACGGTGCATTTACACATATAAGAAATGCAAAATAACCGAATTAAAAATTTTTGTGCATAGGCATTTAAAACTTAAGAGTAAATATGAAATATTGCTTCATTTGAATAAAGAACAGCGAAGTGACATACTGTAAGGCGATCAAAATGGATCGCTGGGTCACCGATTGGCATTAATTAATGCTGTCTTCAGAAGAGCCAAAGTATTTTTCTAACCATTAAAAGGGTCGGATACAAATAATATAAATCTTATAAGAAACAAGTAACCATTGTCTAGAATCAAATTTCTTATTTTGTTCAAATATTACTGTTATTATTACCAAATGATGTTACAATGATGGTCCTACCATTGTCGAAATAATAGCAGTCAATGCAGTGTCGTTCGGAAGCAATGCATCATGAATGGATCATGGGGCTCGGTGAATACGGCTCGACTCGGTTGTGCCGGACGTTACCGAAGGTGGACGGTAGTTTCAGCCGCAAGAACCTACAAGCCTATATCATAGAAAAATTAATAGTCTAGCATTAATGGCTATTGAAATATAATCCAGCTTCGAAATGCAGGCCTAACGACAAACTATTCTGTGCAACTTACGATAACCGATATTCCAAAAAACTCAGAAATTATATAAATGTGGAAAAAATTTTGAGGAGAACAAGGATTTGCAATTCCAGTTAGAGGTCCAGCGATGTAAAAGCATCCTTCCAATAACGATTATTCCGAACATACACTATTACGTAACTTATGTCTGCCATGCTACCACGATTTAGAAATGAAAATACATGCTTACCCTAGTAACATTGCTGTCAGGTTTAACATTTCACTTAAATAAGGTTATACACACCCTCCCTACCTCTAGGATCTAAAACTCCGATCATTAACACCGTTTGCCCTGTGTCGATAACAACACAAACCTACTTTCCCCTGCAAATTGTTAGTCATCCTTACTAGTAAAGAAAATGAACAAGAATAAAAATGAATCTTTGCAGTTGGCATGCCTGGTTGTATGTTTAAAAAATAGCTTAGACGTCACAAACGTAGTATGTGAGGTTTCTCAGTTCAGGTGGAGAATACCTTCATCCCTTCGATATAACTAAGTGCAAACATAATAACCATAATGATGATGGCTTCTGGTGCCGACTGTGAGATCGCTTTTGTGGAAGTAAACCCTATACCACACAACGTCTCCCTAAATACGTAAAGACTTCTCTTCTTTACAAAAAAAATATTAAAAGTATAATGGAGAACTATAGGTGCAAGGCGGATACAGGGCTGAATATCTATAACAACCATATAATGTTCCCATCGCTTCTTCTTCACGAAAATGTATTAGAAAGTGAAGGTTAATAAGGGGAAGATTTTAGTGGCTAAAAACCAATAAATGCAGAAATTTCTCTACACAATGCACTAGAAAAGTAGCTGGAAAGAAAAAAATGTTGATTGTTTTCGCAAAAAGCTTACACGCTTTTAACCTTCAGCCGAGATATGTTATTATTGCTAGAAGAAAACGAGCAAAAAATAATTATCTTATAGAAAACCTACCCATCACACCATGATTACAGGCTACCTTGTTGGGTTAATCCTACAATAAATTTTTTTTTAACAAAACCTGTATAAAACAAGTATACCCAACGTTAGATTTCACAACGAATTACCTTTTATTAATCAGATGAGTTTGAAAAAAAATTACTTTATAGGGACACATTTTTAAAACAAATTGACATTTGTTGGGTTTCATAATATTCTCTGTACAACTACTGTTGAAATTTTAGAAATAATTTTATACTGGACAATGCTTTTTTAAATATTTTAATCGATTTAATAATCCAGTAACACCGACATACAAAAAGTCCCAGGAAATAGAGTCAANAGCTTTTTTAAATATTTTAATCGATTTAATAATCCAGTAACACCGACATACAAAAAGTCCCAGGAAATAGAGTCAAGCCGAATAAGGCTTTAAATATACATTAACCTCGACTGATGCCTGCATTACACTGGGTAAATTTTCACGCAGTTACTATTTTCTATATATATATTTTATTGTTTATTTATTTATTTAATTTTTTTTCTTATTTTTTAAACAATTTAATTGAGTTCATTTGGAGTTTAAATAAATATTAGGCATACATTTTAACACTTTTCATTCATAAAATAAAATCCGGTATATAAAATATAATTGGATTTGCTTCCTTAACATAGCCTAACATTTTATNCTTTTCATTCATAAAATAAAATCCGGTATATAAAATATAATTGGATTTGCTTCCTTAACATAGCCTAACATTTTATGAAAATTTTTATACTCTTGTTTGTCATTAAAATGTGCCAATTTGACGGAAAATACGGATATTCTCTGAAATTAAACATATACTGGTCACAGTTCTTGTAAACAATTATATTATGATCCANCTTTTCATTCATAAAATAAAATCCGGTATATAAAATATAATTGGATTTGCTTCCTTAACATAGCCTAACATTTTATAAAAATTTTTATACTCTTGTTTGTCACTAAAATGTGCCAATTTGACGGAAAATACGGATATTCTCTGAAATTAAACATATACTGGTCACAGTTCTTGTAAACAATTATATTATGATCCACGCAGACAAAATTAGAGCACGAGGAGCAATTCACTGAAAATTTCTTTTTCTTACACATTTTGCATCTTCCCTATTTCGGTCATGCATCTGCCCTTTGTTGTTTTGGTGATTATTGAACTTCAGGCATACTGTTGCGTGATTTAAAAAGAGCTTCAATTTTTGATCGAACGCTGGTTTGTAGTGTTCTTGCCATCAACCGCTGATGCATGAACGAATTTGCTAGCTGAAGACCATGATCCTGAAGATACGCTAGGCGTGTTGGGGTTTTATTTCCTTTTGCTGCTGTACATAATTAAATGATGATAAACATTTTGATTCCTGAATTATTGGAAAGTCCACAAAATACAGCTGAAAGCGACCTTCGTGTACGTCTTCTGCAGGAGTAATTTTTACACATTTTGTCAAAGAAATTGAGCGTAACTGTGTGGTGCATTGTTGAAACCAGAAGACCTATTTTTCCGTTAGTTGGACTGTATGACACCAGCAGGTGTTTGTAGTGAGAATCGTAGAACAAAGATAATTGGGCCAGCTGGACGACCTTTTTGTTTCTAGGAGTTATTTAGTCATTTCCGGCTTATTTACACGAAGTATTCCAATCATTGTGTTGCCAATTTTNTTTTTGTTTCTAGGAGTTATTTAGTCATTTCCGGCTTATTTACACGAAGTATTCCAATCATTGTGTTGCCAATTTTCTTTATTGACAAAAGCAAGGGAATGTAGGTAAAGCCATTATCAAATACTCATTGGTGTTCGTTCCATGTAGAGGCTTCAACAATTATTTTACGAAATAGGCAGTTAAAGATTCACCTGCTGTTATTGTTTCTTTGCCTACATAAGGTATTCCTGAAACTAGGTATCTTGAATTTGCATCACATGTATAGTCCAAAATCAGTCCATACTTTTCAGGCTTATTTGGTATAAACATTCGAAGCTCGCACTTGCCTAGGAAGCCCAACAACTGCTCGTCGATTGTACAAGATGGTGTCACTACAATGCAAGAATAATGCATTCCAAATATACCTAATATTTGTGAGGGAGTCTTCTTGTTTACTTTGATCTCTTGTTCGTTTGTCATAAAATCTAGGAAAGTTTTTGTAAAACTTGAATCTATGGAGGGTATAAAACATGAGTAAAACATGCTTGAAAGAACCCTTCAAGAGAATTCGATGGGCATGTGGCTGTTTCTCCCAGCGCCGCTTATATAGAGTACACATATGTAAGCTTGTAATTCCAGGAGAGATGTGTCGTGGGTCCAGCTTTGCACTTCTAAATAATTATTTCGCTCACTAGTAATCTCAATGTTTGTTCAATTTACAATAAGCTAAAGTATATTAGTAAAAAAAATACAATCTTTCAACAATACTTGTATTATTCTTAGCATTCCTTACGACCTATAGTCATTTTTACAATGTTACTGGCAGGAGTTTGTTTCCTCTGAGAATGCTCGGTTTACCACACATGGTTACTTTACATTCCAGTAAAGTTTTGTGAGGAATAATTATATTTTTATCACTTTTATCTAACCACTTACCGGAACTTGGATTTTGCGACGTATTTTCAAGCCTCCTATACTCCTGTATGCTTACTGGGACAGCATTTTTTTCTTCGGAGACGCTATTTTCACTATCCGGTAGTTGTTGATTTTCTGCTTCGAAATCACAGTCAATGAAGTCATCGTCAACATTGCCCCCCTCACAATAATCTTCCTGTTCTGATTCGTTACTATCCGAGGCCTCATATTTAGGTTCGCCATTATACTGTAAATCATTTTTCATAATTCAGAATGTTCAAGTGTCTTACCCTCATAGTAGAATGTTGTAATTTTCACAAATACTTTAATGTAAATATAAAGAAAAAAAATTACACGTAAAAAAATTATTACTCCACAGCCACACTGGGTGAAATATCACCCATCTACTCAAAATAAACAAAGAAGTAGTTATACGAGAACAACCATCAACAGCCATCATGTGTAGATTGAGAAAGGTCGTAGGGTAGGGAGGGCGAGCATACATATAAGGAGAAAGTTCAATACCGGATTGCCACCTCACTGCAAGAAATATAAGAATCCCTCGGCTGAAATTTAACCCAGAGTAGCCTTTAAAGTTTTTAGGCTTATCTAAAACACCTATGTGTATGTTCATAGTTTCGGGGTAGTGATGCTTATCTACGTTTTGTGCCTAACTCGTAGTGCAGCGAGAAATATTGATATAGTAAGATGAAAATATTTGATATATGCTTGAATTACAACAGACTACAACATAGATACATTATGTTTAATCTTTTGTGTTTGTTAAAATAAGTTTTGCACTTTCTCTCAAATTTTGCACTTACAACCTTTGGCACCGCATTTTCACGGCAAAGCCATATGAGTAACGGAATGACATTATGTTCACGATAATAAATTCATTCAATGAGACAGTTTTTTATGTCGGTCAGGAACACATTAAATCTAAACTTTTTTTTTAAAACATCACCAAACGTTTCGAAAAAAAAANGTTTTTTATGTCGGTCAGGAACACATTAAATCTAAACTTTTTTTTTAAAACATCACCAAACGTTTCGAAAAAAAAAACCACGCTTTCCGAACTTTTTGCAGACGTGCTAAAACATGACATTTCGAAACGATGGTGTACCGTGTNAAAAAAAAAACCACGCTTTCCGAACTTTTTGCAGACGTGCTAAAACATGACATTTCGAAACGATGGTGTACCGTGTCACTATACCATGTGCGTAAGAAGTTTTCTCAACTTACAGTTCCCATAAAAATTGATTTGGGTAGTATTTAGCGGATCCATTTCCTGAACTCCAAATTCCCCCGACCTGAAACCCACTCGATTTTTTAGTTATTTAAAAAAACTGGTTTGCTCAACCGGATGTCGCAATTCGGGGAAACTAACAAGAAAACTGAGAGAAGCCGAAGAAACCCTAATTATCCATAGAATGCCTTTCCGGCGCTTGAAAAGGAAATTTCTTCTGGCGGTGCCGCATTTGTATTGAACAAGAAAAGTATTGTGAATTGAAGTAGAGGAACTAGGGGCTAGTTGTAACAGGGGTAAGTAGTAACAGCTAAATTACTCGGCAGTTTGCAACCATAATGTTTAGAATTAAATCCCAAACGTGACCCTTTTAACGACCTCTACTACGTAACCACAGTCAGTGTCACTCAGGACGGCACAGCGAGCGGTAGTGAGCAGGTCCACCATTTTGACCAGATAACGGACAAAAAATAATCTCGTAAACTTTGATTTTAGGTGTAATAATGGATATGCTTGAACTATGTGTTTATATTTTCAAATCTTCAAAATATTAAGCTTTCAAACGTTACGAATATTTATTTTACAATCTCTTTTGAATATATCTGTTAATAATAATATCTAAAATCGTCCTATGGGGCAAGTTGTAACAATATCTCAGGGCATGTTGAAACGTGTTACAACTTGCCCCTTGTGGTTTTAGTTCCTTTAGCTAGACTTTTTGCCTCAAATGTAAATATGTAAATGACTATATTTTCTTGTTTTAGAATGCGAAATTATAAACTTAAGTCCGAAAGAGCAACGAAAAGTCAAGATGTATACGAGCAGGCTGCCAAAGAAGCCTTAGAAAATAAGACAAAGATTCGAAAGGCCGCTCAGATATTCGAACTTTGCCACGTGTATTTGTATAGATATATTTAATAGAAGAAAAACAATGGACCTCATCTCATACTGCTGGGTATGTCAAACCTAGACTAGTATTCACACCTGAAAAAGAAGAGGAAAAAGCCTCGTATTTGCTGAAATGCTCTGATATCCACTTCGGATTGCTTCCGTTAGAAGTAAGAAAGCTCGCTTTTCAATGCGCTGTATCAACTGGTGCCAAAAATATCCCTGATTCATGACACAAAAATTAAATGGCTGGTCCAGATTGGTTTATTAAATTCATGGAGAGAAATCCAAAACTGTCTCTCAGGACGCCAGAGACTACATCTTTAAGCAGAGCAACTTCTTTCAAAAAGACTAATGTATAGACACTTGTCTTAAAGTATGAACAGATTCTTCAAAAACACAATCTTATTATAGGTAATCTTAATGTTGGAAAACAAAAAATATTTACTTAACTAGTATATAAGTTATAAAATAAGTCATACCAAATGTCCAAAAGGTAATTTTGAGTATTATATCAAATAAAACAAAAACATGTTCAATTATTGTTGTTCATTTTTTGGTGGTGCTACCTGCCCCACGCCTGTTACAACTTACCCCTAATATGGGGAAAATTGTAACAGCTGACTCGTTTTTAAAAAATATCTCTTGTGACAAATTGAACCAACTTTTTTATTATTTATAATCAAATATACAAATATATAATCTACACATACATTTTTATATAATTAAGAAATAGTTAAAACATCTCAAACTATCAGAATTTTCCCAAAAAAAATGTTACAACTAGCCCCCAGCTCCCCCAGCCAGTTAATCACTAAATTCACTAACATGTACGATGAATTATTTATTTATATTTTATCTTTTATTGAAGATAGCTGAAATTTTTTATTGATAATCTCCACGTCACAATATTTTAAAAACTCTTTTATATTTAAAAAATTAATATTTTATCAATGTCTTATAATGAAAACCTCGTATCTCACGTATTTGGCAAAAATAAATTTTTAATAATGTTGGTTGAAAAATCTGGTATATCCCATTTTACTGAGCTCCAAATAAATAAAACTTAAGCACTTTTTTTTTATTTCGAGCACTATAAAATGGGTAGACAAGATTTATCAGTCAACATTTTCGAAAAGGCATTTTCGCCAAAAATGTGAAATACGAAGTTTTGATACTAAACTATCGAAATATTTTCTATCTGCACTCTAAGAAATAATTGGCAAATTAGCCACAGTGTTAACGTATTTTTAGGAAGAGTGAATGGCATTTATTTCAAATACATCTATGTTGGTGTTCCTATATTTGCTCAAGAGAGAGTCAAATGCATAGGAAAGTTACCAGTTATGTATTATGGCGACAGTTTACATTCCTATATTTGCAGCTTGATATTTATTATTATTTCCTCACTATGCATAAGTAAAAACCTTCCATTAAAATTTAGAAAGTAAATTACAACCATTTTTTTTACAGCGAGTGTTCTTATTGGAGATTTGTAGAGAAGCATTTATTTTGTTTAGTGACCAACATCTTTGCGAATTTCTGCGTGCACAGTACATGAAAACCACTTAACAGAGCTAAGATGATGATAGTGGTATTAACAAAACAATGTTATTTCTTGGATAATAATTCATGTGTAGAAAACATTAAATTGTATTTCCCTTTCTTAGTTCGGGAAGTAAACACGTAGTCCTTACATGAAATACTTATATGCCTGCAGCTTGCGAAAGTATTTATACAATTGTGTTACTTCAAACCAAATTAATTTTACAGCATACAAACAAGAAGTTGCCAATGAGACTAATGCGCCTACTTGACTGTAGATAGATATGCGAGTAAATTTTATAAATTTCGTCCTTCTCTAAGACTAAGATAAAAGGAACATGTGAGTTAAAATAAAATTATCCATATTGCCATTTCTCTGAAAATAAACGTCTGGCCCACTGAAAACACGCCAGTTTAAATGGCCTACAACAGCAAAGTACGTGTTATAATAAAATATTTATATTACGGTCTTTTTCTAAATAAGTCTCTTATCCACACAAAACACATCAATTTACATCGTCTTACACAGGAATATTTGGTAGCCAAATTTGTTGGGGATTGTTTGATTGTTTCCCTAAATATGGCAAAAATATGGCACTTTCTTACAAAATGGTGAGCAAAAATTTTCTGTGAAGTCACATTTTATTAGTGTAATGCAGGCTACTGTTAATAAACAAAATTTGGTTGAACTTCGTTACATGGTCTCATAGTAATCTGCAAACTTAGTGTACCAAGAGTATTCATTGTTTATAAAATGTAGTATGATTCAGTTTACTGTGACACGTGGTGCATGTAGTAAGTAGAACATCACTGCCACAATCTCCCCTCCCTCCCATATTATCCTCCCCGCGAGCACCAACAAGTTGACACGCGTCGAAGGACATGTGGACAGCCAGCACAGATCAACCCAGAGGATGGATACTCAGTTACACAAGTCAAGGTTGTGCCGAGTAAGAGCTGGCATATCGCTGACGCACCCGGAAGGCGCTATGTAAATACGTAGGGAAGCGGGCGAAAATGCAGAACCAAGCTAGAGTGGCGCCAACACACACCTCTAGTTACACAAGAGAAAAAAGGCTGTCAGAGCTGACAGCTGGGCCACGTGTCCCACGCCTCCCCTAACAACACACGTGAGAATATGAACACGCGCCGAAAAAGTGCAGAAATATGCTATAGAGTACAGGTCAACGCCCCCCACCACAACTAACAAGAACCATGTTGCGTGTAGGAAAAACACTTTGTTCTGCGTCCTCCTCCATGACACCCCTCCCCCAACAAGGGAAGGCGCGTGTACAGTCTTAGGGAAGGAGTCAAGAGAGGATATAAGCGAATTTACAAGAGAAGAGGATGCCAGTTTTTATCACCGCACCTAGAGAGTCAGTTGAGTCGGGAATCGCGAGAGGACATCGGAGATAAGAGAAGAGCGTCGAGGAGCTAACCCAGAGCAGCAATCGAGGGGAGATGGCACCAAACGCAGACAGACCATTCCAAGGCCGCCCACATCGCCGGATCTCATCCAGCTAAAAACATACCATGCACTACAAGCAAAGCAGAGNCTAAGGGCAAGTTGAAACGTGTTACAACTTGCCCCTTGTGGTTTTAGTTCCTTTAGCTAGACTTTTTGCCTCAAATTTAAATATGTAAATGACTATATTTTCTTGTTTTAGAATGCGAAATTATAAACTTAAGTCCGAAAGAGCAACGAAAAGTCAAGATGTATACGAGCAGGCTGCCAAAGAAGCCTTAGAAAATAAGCCAAAGATTCGAAAGGCCGCTCAAATATTCGAACTTTGCCACGTGTATTTGTATAGATATATTTAATAGAAGAAAAACAATGGACCTCATCTCATACTGCTGGGTATGTCAAACCTAGACTAGTATTCACACCTGAAAAAGAAGAGGAAAAAGCCTCGTATTTGCTGAAATGCTCTGATATCCACTTCGGATTGCTTCCGTTAGAAGTAAGAAAGCTCGCTTTTCAATGCGCTGTATCAACTGGTGCCAAAAATATCCCTGATTCATGACACAAAAATTAAATGGCTGGTCCAGATTGGTTTATTAAATTCATGGAGAGAAATCCAAAACTGTCTCTCAGGACGCCAGAGACTACATCTTTAAGCAGAGCAACTTCTTTCAAAAAGACTAATGTATAGACACTTGTCTTAAAGTATGAACAGATTCTTCAAAAACACAATCTTATTATAGGTAATCTTAATGTTGGAAAACAAAAAATATTTACTTAACTAGTATATAAGTTATAAAATAAGTCATACCAAATGTCCAAAAGGTAATTTTGAGTATTATATCAAATAAAACAAAAATATGTTCAATTATTGTTGTTCATTTTTTGGTGTTGCTACCTGCCCCACGCCTGTTACAACTTACCCCTAATATGGGGAAAATTGTAACAGCTGACTCGTTTTTAAAAAATATCTCTTGTGACAAATTGAACCAACTTTTTTATTATTATAATCAAATATACAAATATATAATCTACACATACATTTTTATATAATTAAGAAATAGTTAAAACATCTCAAACTATCAGAATTTTCCCAAAAAAAATGTTACAACTAGCCCCCAGCTCCCCCAGCCAGTTAATCACTAAATTCACTAACATGTACGATGAATTATTTATTTATATGTTATCTTTTATTGAAGATAGCTGAAATTTTTTATTGATAAGCTCCACGTCACAATATTTTAAAAACTCTTTTATATTTTAAAAATATGGCACTTTCTTACAAAATGGTGAGCAAAAATTTTCTGTGAAGTCACATTTTATTAGTGTAATGCAGGCTACTGTTAATAAACAAAATTTGGTTGAACTTCGTTACATGGTCTCATAGTAATCTGCAAACTTAGTGTACCAACAGTATTCATTGTTTATAAAATGTAGTATGATTCAGTTTACTGTGACACGTGGTGCATGTAGTAAGTAGAACATCACTGCCACAATCTCCCCTCCCTCCCATATTATCCTCCCCGCGAGCACCAACAAGTTGACACGCGTCGAAGGACATGTGGACAGCCAGCACAGATCAACCCAGAGGATNTGCCATATTATCCTCCCCGCGAGCACCAACAAGTTGACACGCGTCGAAGGACATGTGGACAGCCAGCACAGATCAACCCAGAGGATGGATACTCAGTTACACAAGTCAAGGTTGTGCCGAGTAAGAGCTGGCATATCGCCGACGCACCCGGAAGGCGCTATGTAAATATGTAGGGAAGCGGGCGAAAATGCAGAGCCAAGCAAGAGTGGCGCCAACACACACCTCTAGTTACACAAGAGAAAAAAGGCTGTCAGAGCTGACAGCTGGGCCACGTGTCCCACGCCTCCCCTAACAACACGCGTGAGAATATGAACACGCGCCGAAAAAGTGCAGAAATAAGCTATAGAGTACAGGTCAACACCCCCCACCACAACTAACAAGAACCATGTTGCGTGTAGGAAAAACTCTTTGTTCTGCGTCCTCCTCCATGACACCCCTCCCCCAACAAGGGAAGGCGCGTGTACAGTCTTAGGGAAGGAGTCAAGAGAGGATATAAGCGAATTTACAAGAGAAGAGGATGTCAGTTTTTATCACCGCACCTAGAGAGTCAGTTGAGTCGGGAATCGCGAGAGGACATCGGAGATAAGAGAAGAGCGTCGAGGAGCTAACCCAGAGCAGCAATCGAGGGGAGATNGAGGACATCGGAGATAAGAGAAGAGCGTCGAGGAGCTAACCCAGAGCAGCAATCGAGGGGAGATGGCACCAAACGCGGACCATTCCAAGGCCGCCCACATCGCCGGATCTCATCCAGCTAAAAACATACCATGCACTACAAGCAAAGCAGAGNGGACCATTCCAAGGCCGCCCACATCGCCGGATCTCATCCAGCTAAAAACATACCATGCACTACAAGCAAAGCAGAGCTAGGTATCAAGTCGTCACCCAAAGAAGCCACCCCCCCCAAGACATCGCCCACAGTTAATCTGAGTTAATTAAATAGAGTACTACACCTCGGAAGTGTTTCTGTACATATGAACTCGAGACAATACACCCAACCAGTTAAAGTGAAACACCGAAAGACTGCATTATTGTTTACCCTCAACAAGTCAGGCACCTTATAGTCTGTGACATCTAACACTAACTGAGGACCCTATGAACCACTCTGAATACCACAGGTGGGGAATAGCATCATGTTAAATTTTAAATTGGCACCCAACATGGGGCGAATTTAGGTTGGTATAGACCTAAATAAGTACCAGACTATACCCGAGAAAGGGGTTCTCACCCTTACCGAAGTGTCGCGCTAGCCAGAATGTCCCAGTCTTCAGGGAGTCTTGATAAACACGTCGTGGCGCCTAACGACCAATTCACACCAGTGGAGGCAAATATAATAGGCTGGCAGAATAGGGATTCCTATAGGCGGCGGACAAAAAGTATGGAGGATACGCATATAAGCAAAACACCGGTGGGAAGGGATGCGAGAGCCGAAAGAACTGTAGAGAACCTCTGGACGAGGGATGGGGAAGAGAAGATTCAATTCCTCAACTAGAGCCATGCAGTGCTCCATTTTGTAGAGGGATAGGACTATACATGGACCGGTGTTACCTCTGTTCCCAGCGAAATGGTAATAATTGTATATGTTGGCCCCAGATATTCCGACTGACCGAAGGCACACAATACCACTGCGGGAAATGCTGAGAGCANGCGGCGGACAAAAAGTATGGAGGATACGCATATAAGCAAAACACCGGTGGGAAGGGATGCGAGAGCCGAAAGAACTCTAGAGAACCTCTGGACGAGGGATGGGGAAGAGAAGATTCAATTTCTCAACTAGAGCCATGCAGTGCTCCATTTTGTAGAGGGATAGGACTATACATGGACCGGTGTTACCTCTGTTCCCAGCGAAATGGTAGTAATTGTATATGTTGGCCCCAGATATTCCGACTGACCGAAGGCACACAATACCACTGCGGGAAATGCTGAGAGCAGCTAATGAGCCAAACCCAAGGGGGAGGGGAACACCTNAGCTAATGAGCCAAACCCAAGGGGAAGGGGAACACCTTTCATGCCCGGACCGAAACCCTGCTAGCCATATAGAGCCAGCGCAGAAAATGCCCTAAGAAATAGTACTGCCTGAATTTTCAGGCAGGCCCCATGAGGACCCTGTGTAATTTATACATAATTGTGAACACGAATTCAAGGTCGGGGGAATTCCTAAAAAGTGGTGGGTGCTGAAGGCACGCAAGCTGTTAAAGGGCGCCACCGTTATGTGGTGGAACAAATATGGAGAGATTGTGACAAGGTGGGATAAGTTCGCTACACGCCATAACAACAAGTCCGCAAGGGAGGAAGCACTTATGGCCTTAAAAACAGACTTTTACACACCAAACAACAAAGGTAGGAATAACCAGAGATTTTTATTAGGCAAAAAATTCAAATGTATTCTTGCATCGCTCCCAAAAGTACCGAGGTAGAGGGAGTGCGTATCATTACAAAGTTAATGCTACCAGCGATAAGGAGCTGCCTTCGACACCCGCGGGCGATGGGCATAGAGGATTTGGTAGAGAGAACCACTGAGGCGGAGCTAGATTACAAAGAACAGGAGAAAGCAAATGTTCCGACCCACCTGTTACCGATCCAGGCGGCGCGAATGGCAGAGAATAGCAAACCCAAAATAAGTGCAGAGGGGCAATCCTTGCCGCCGAAGTGTTGGTATTTCCCCAAGAAACACCTGCACAGTGACAGTCCCACAGTGAGAAACTGCATAGCAGCCACTAATCAAGAGACACCACGGCTGGCCCCCTCGACATAGGGAAGGGGAACCTTCAGGGTGGAAAGAGGGAGCCGGGAAATGCCGCGCCGGGACACAGAGTTGTTCCTCAGCCCCGGCATAAGACAAAGGATGGAACCAATTTTAACATTAAGCGATCTGAGGCCAGGAACACACGCCTCTCGGGTCGGAGACCGAATAAATAACCAGAATTTTAAGACAGTACTCGACATGGCCAGAACTGGCAATTTAATTAAAACCGAGCTTCTAACTCCCGTACAGAAAACCCCGATAAAGAAAAACTCCCGAATAATTCAAATGGTCCATTCTGAGTCACTACTGACTATAGACAGAGTTATTATATCGCCATGTATCCACGGAGGTAGAAACAGTCCAAACTGAATTTTTTGTGAACTATATTTTGAGGAAGAGATTATCCTAGGGACACATTGAGTAACAAGCCAATATTGCATTATCGACTGCGGACAACAGCGCCTATATTTAGGCAAACAGGATAGGATGGCCATAAACTGGAAAGCCCCAATAAACCAGCAAAAACCACAAGAAATCTGTAGTGAAGACGCAAACCACCAACTCGGGGCTGACCAACTGAGGTCACTATTGTGGATATTCAACACCCACGTAGCCGTATTCGAGCATAAAGGCAGATTAAATCAAACCACGGCCATTAAACATGAAATCTTGGTAACAGATGCTCACCTCAAATACTGCCGACTAGGTAACCCGTCCGCCCACCGCAGGCAAATAATATTAGACCAGGTAGCCGAGATAAAATCCCAAGAAATAGTTGAGCTAGCTGACTCACCATATAACACCAGAGTGATACTTGTGCCAAAGAAAGATGGAAAATTTCGTTTTTGTGTCAACCACCAGGCCTTAAAAAATATCACATACCCTATAGCACACCCAACTATAAACTTGGCTAATACGCTCTGTGGCCTAGGGGACACACGTATATTCTCCAGTCTATGCATGCACAGTGGATACTGGCAAATCCCGGTACACCCAGGATCCAGGAAACATACGGCGTTTACAACCCCAGAAGGTGAAAATCTGCAGTTTCGCGTAATGCCCTTTTGGTTGAATAATGCACCCGCTACTTTCCAATTAGTGATTTCAGCAGTAATTTTGACAGGCTATAGCAGCCAGTTTTGCCTAGAGTACATGGACGATGTCATAGTATATTCGCGCACATGGGAAGAACACCAGTTACACTTGCAAAAAGTCCTGGAGTGCTTTGAACTCCATGGACTCGCATACTGACTGAAGAAGTGCACTTCGAGCAGCCTCGACTTCGAGAAGACACGAGTAGAATANCCATATAACACCAGAGTGATACTTGTGCCAAAGAAAGATGGAGAATTTCGTTTTTGTGTCAACCACCAGGCCTTAAAAAATATCACATACCCTATAGCACACCCAACTATAAACTTGGCTAATACGCTCTGTGACCTAGGGGACACACGTATATTCTCCAGTCTATGCATGCACAGTGGATACTGGCAAATCCCGGTACACCCAGGATCCAGGAAACATACGGCGTTTACAACCCCAGAAGGTGAAAATCTGCAGTTTCGCGTAATGCCCTTTTGGTTGAATAATGCACCCGCTACTTTCCAATTAGTGATTTCAGCAGTAATTTTGACAGGCTATAGCAGCCAGTTTTGCCTAGAGTACATGGACGATGTCATAGTATATTCGCGCACATGGGAAGAACACCAGTTACACTTGCAAAAAGTCCTGGAGTGCTTTGAACTCCATGGACTCGCATACTGACTGAAGAAGTGCACTTCGAGCAGCCTCGACTTCGAGAAGACACGAGTAGAATACTTAGGGCATATAATCATCGCCGATGGGAGTTATTAAAAACCCGAGAAAGTGAGAGAGATTGAGGAGACTAGAGTACCAACTAACAGGAGACANAGTGATTTCAGCAGTAATTTTGACAGGCTATAGCAGCCAGTTTTGCCTAGAGTACATGGACGATGTCATAGTATATTCGCGCACATGGGAAGAACACCAGTTACACTTGCAAAAAGTCCTGGAGTGCTTTGAACTCCATGGACTAGCATACTGACTGAAGAAGTGCACTTCGAGCAGCCTCGACTTCGAGAAGACACGAGTAGAATACTTAGGGCATATAATCATCGCCGATGGGAGTTATTAAAAACCCGAGAAAGTGAGAGAGATTGAGGAGACTAGAGTACCAACTAACAGGAGACAGTTTCAATGTTTTATAGGGTTATGGAATTGGCTCAGAGAGTTAATAGCAGATGTAGCCGCCATTATGGCCCCCCTTAATGAACTCCTACTCAAAACAACTGGCTGGAAGTGGACAGTCAGACACGAAGAAGCATTCGGAACATTAAAGGCGCGATATGGTGACATCACCATGCTATACCGGCCTATGCCAGAACTATCCCTAATTTGACAGACCGACGCAAGCGGAGCCGGAATGGGTGCTGTCCTATACCAAGAGCAGTCGCAGAACCAGCGACGATTTATAGTGCTAAATGAAACCCTCGGCTGCTGCCACAGTAATGAATAGGAGTGCTTGGCGGTTATGTGGGCAGTCAGCTAATATCGCTATTACCTTGACGACCAACCAATTTATTCTCAGAACCGATAATAAGACCCTTACATGGTTGAACACCAAGAGTAGCGTAAAAGCAAAATTGGGCAGGTGGGCCTTATTTTTAATGGAATTCTCCTTCACAATCGAGCATTGCCCGGGTTCGAACAACGATCTGCCCGATGCCTTATCCCACCGACCACAGATGCCCACAGAGACAGGAACCGACGACTGGGAACGAATACTGCCCCCGGCTCCCCCAAAACTCCCACTGCCGGATAACATGGAACTACAGCTAGTANCAAATATCGCTATTACCTTGACGACCAACCAATTTATTCTCAGAACCGATAATAAGACCCTTACATGGTTGAACACCAAGAGTAACGTAAAAGCAAAATTGGGCAGGTGGGCCTTATTTTTAATGGAATTCTCCTTCACAATCGAGCATTGCCCGGGTTTGAACAACGATCTGCCCGATGCCTTATCCCACCGACCACAGATGCCCACAGAGACAGGAACCGACGACTGGGAACGAATACTGCCCCCGGCTCCCCCAAAACTCCCACTGCCGGATAACATGGAACTACAGCTAGTAAAGTTCCATGAAAACAAAAATTTGTTAAGAGACCAACAGCAGGCCGACCCCATTTTACAGGAGTTAATGAGGATATATCCAGACCGGTACAAGGAAAGAGATGGCATAATCTGGGTGAGACCACACCCACAAACAGATCAATGGAAAATGGGGTCCCCCATGAGCTACGAGATAGTATCTGTGAACACCACCATGATCACCTCCACACAGGACATCCAGGCTTTCACGAGACCTTAAGGAAAAGGAATTAGTCGAGATGTGAGGGCATATGTTGCCAGGTGCCAGACTTGTTATGAAAACAATGCCTACGCTACACCAAAGATGCGATACACACCCCCTCGGCCGTAAATGCCATAGACCCACATCGCCATCGATATCATGGACCCTACCCATGTACACACCGAGGAAAGAGATACCTCCTAGTCGTGAAAGACCAGTTTTCTAGTCGGACAGATGCGTTCCCATTACCCAACCAGGATGCCAACACAATCATCCAGCAAATGGAGCGAGGGGTTTTTCCATGGTGGGGGTACCCGAAATGTGTGTTAAACGACAGTGGAACACAGTTTACAGGAAATAAAATGGACGAAAGCCTGCGAGACATGGGGGGCAGAAAACTGGACGACTCCAGCTTAGCACACACAGGCCAACCCTACCAAACGCCCGAATCACGAATTAAAGAAGAGTTTGCGCATAAGAATGTACACGAATCATACTCAATGGGACATTCAGCTTCCTAAGATCCTGTATACATTTTAACATCCTCACAATGACGTAATTGGAACTTCTCCCAGCCACCATATACTGGGATACAATCTCTGCAGNATACATTTTAACATCCTCACAATGACGTAATTGGAACTTCTCCCAGCCACCATATACTGGGATACAATCTCTGCAGACCTGGAGAATAGCAGTGGGAAACAGAACCTACAGAACTCCCGCCCCCGAAGAAATACAAAGAGAGGCGATATGGAGAACAGGGGCAGCTCAGAGAAACCAACAATGGTATATCCGATTGAAATACACAGAACAAGCGACCACCGGACACCACTTGCCCGAGGGTAGTCGCATATTAATATGCAACCATACTTTAAGCTGAGCCAGTGAGAAATACTGTGTGGGATTTGCGCATAAGTGGCGAGGGCCGTATATAGTAGTCGAGAGACACGGAAATTTACATTGGGCCGCAGACGAGAGGGAAAATATGCAAAAGGTGCCGTGGAACCAGATACACACTATACCCAAACACTAAACCAATGGTACCACAGGAATTGTAAGGGACAGTCCAGACGAAACGCAGTGGGTCACTAGGTTACAGGACGACAGCAAGGACGCTGGAAGAAAGGGCCAAAACGATAAGTAGGACGTTGCCCCTACGCCCTATCTAAGTGTCTCAAGGGCACAACGGCCACTACACCTGCCGATAGAGGAGTCCGAAACAACAACCACTTACCGGGCTGGAAATACTAGGGCGTCAGATGAAGCGAGAGGAAGCGGACGTGTGAGTAAAGAAGACGAAGCGAGAGGAAGCGGACAGGTGAGTGAAGGGGAAGAAGCATGCGAAGAAGAAGAAGTGGGAGAAAGCGGGCAAGAAAGCGATGAGGGGCAAGAAGTAAACGAGGAAGAGGTAGAAGGGTTAACGACGAAGAAATAGAAACTGCGAGTGAAATAGCAGGGAATAGAGGGCATCGCGTGAAACACACAAGTGTGTATTGCGCAGCCCCAAGACGTGTTAGCACCAACAGAGCAACGAACCCATGACAAGATCTGAGAGGAGAGGATGTACGGGGGGAACGCAGCTGACCCGAAGACGAGTGCCAGTAGCAGCCTGGAGGTGGCCCCAGGACACCAAGACGAGTCGTTGTCAACACAGACTTCACCTCTGCACGCTGTCAGGGATACAGTACAGGGAGAAACACCCTGTAGTCCGACGGGGATCGAAGCCAGGTGAGTTCTACCTTGATGCAACTGCAGAGTCTGAGTGGAACCCGGTTTCTACCGGGACCATCGCAAGTACAGGCCACGCGAACCGAGCCGACCTCCCCAATAATATACTCTGTGTGACATGATGTAAGTGTTTTTTACTCTTGTCACCCGCTGAGAGACAGGGCTGGTATACCGGAACTTAAGTGCATCTAAGTGTTTTTTTTTATTTTTTTACCTGTGTAGCCGAGTATAATGTGTGAGATGCTGGAACATAAGTGAGTAATAAGGACAGGACGTCCCAGAGCCAAAAACGGCCAGATGCCTATACCTGACTTTACTAAGTGTATAATGTAAGAATATAGGCCCTAAACTAAATCGTAGTGTGTATATTTGTACGGGACGAAAGTGTGTTTATTTTGCCAGGGTGTAAAATAGTTTTTAGCTTTTTTATATACTTCCACGCTGGAAGATGCCGGAGAGGCATGATAAGATAAGGGTTTTAGGGTTTGTGTTTGTTTGTCTTGACAAGGCTGTGAGCCATCCTTTAACAGGAAAATGTAACATATGTAAGTAAGTGATACACTAAGTGTGTAGTTGCTTCCGCCTACCGGTAGACCATTTGTCAAAACGGCAGTGTGCCAGACATTAACAAGAACAGAGTTTCCAGCCTAGAAGTTAAGAGCTATTTTCTTTTGACCGCATGTGAAGTCGGCCTTGCCATAAGAATGAGCTATGTCACCAAAACATAAATGTTGTCAGTCAACTGTGCAAATAACCGGTCATCTGCCATCTTACTTGTTTGCATATATCAAGAACGTCCCTGAGATACCAGGGGACGGAAGCACAGTTTAGTGTTGTATCAATTTTAACCTGTACAAATGGCTGTAACTAATGTAATTCAATCCGAGATGTGTGGTACCAGGTTATGTTCGTTTAGTGAATAGACGCCTTGTTTTGTAATCGCAGAGACGGAGTATTAGGCCCTTTTTGCAGGCAGGGGCACACTTGTTATCTGTGGGGATATACATTCTTGAGCAATGGCCAGATTAGAGGATATAAGCAAATTTACGAGAGAAGAGAGGGTCAGTTTTTTATCACAGTGCCTAGAGAGTCAGTTGTGTCGGGAATCGCGAAAGGGTGTCGGGGCTTGGAAAAGAGTGTCGATGAGCGAACCCAGAGCAGCATTCAAGGGGAGACGGCACCAAACACGGACCTTTCCAAGGCCATCCAAATCGCTGGATCTTATACAGCCGACAACATATCAAGCACT
>NQII01003485.1:176429-190147 GCA_002778355.1 Clitarchus hookeri | reverse complement strand
GACGCGAACTATACGTAATCTACGTACAGGAACGGGAGGGAGTTGTCTCGAGAACTTGTGTGGCAATTAACTTGTTTTAAAGCAATAATAAAACTAGAGATTTTTCTTGAACTCTTAATCATTACAGTGTATTGATTTATTAGGAAATTGGACCTTTAGAGAACAGTGTCAATCACCTTCCTCCAAAACCACAGCTCGGGGAGTTCTCAACACCACGGAGCGGTATATTTGGTTCATACTCTTACAGACATAGAGATTTGTGTTGTTAACACTTATCTCTAAAGATAGCACTTATGCATGGTACCATAGTCATCTGCGGTATTGAATTTATAAAGTCCTAAAATCATAGACAAAGACAACACTACCGAAATTAAGATGTTTCTGTTAGTTTCATTTACGAGCTGATATAATGTAACCTTGCAATGAATAAAAATATGCGACTGACAGTAAAAAGCGCCAAAAAGGTTGTTGAAATACATCTACAATATATAAGTCAGACATGATAAAACCAACCCGTGTGAAGCATATACTAATGTGTTATTTGTAGGCACTCGCCTACTTAAAACCATGATTTTATAAACTTTTATTCTCTTTCAGGGAATAGTTTAGTTTTCAGGGCAAAGCCGCTTTTTTCTTTGCCAGCACCTAACTTTCTTAATTGCTTATTTATAATTAAAAACAATGTTAGATAAGGTTTTAGTCACGGTTTTTGTTATTTTGTTTATTTAACTGGAATGTACCAAGATTATAACACTTTGTCATTCTGAAATTTGTTGGTGACAGGTTACACTCATCAGGTTAAACTGTCGTGTCAACAGATTGAAATAACTTTAGTTAAAGGAAATGTAAATTTTGTAATGAAATATCTTGTAGGCCCTATTTGGTTTATTAATTTCAAATTTAAATTCTTTTCTGACAATGTAATTTTATATTGTATTCTTGGTATTAATGTTAATACTGTGTAATGAAAAAGGGTAGTATCATAGGTTTTGTGTCGTGCAACATTATATCTGTGATAGTCACTTGTATTTTCGAAACCCACCCTAGAGCTTTCTTCTTGCTTGCTAATCGTTATGGCGCGATATAAAATTTTTTTTTCTTCCGGCTATTATCCAGTTTTAATGGAGTGATATTCTGAGTTTTACCGCTTTGGGTGAGTGTTTTTGTCCTGCTTTTTGATCGTCACTTCAGTTATATGTTATTTTGTTTTTGCCTCTTTATTTTATGCGTCAATGTTTTCTGTTATAAAGCAGTCGACCTGTTGGGTCGGAAAATGCTGTGTTGAGGTCTTTTTACTACCTTCCTGCTGAGATGCGGCAAATATTTTTAAGTAGCCTTGAGCCTTTATAAGGCCGATTTAAATATTATGTAGTAACACCGATGCTGGCGTTGGCAAGGGAGAAGTCCCAAAGATGGACCAGTTCTCAGGAAAGTCCAACAATTTTCCCATAATTTTTAGCATATGCATAAATCTTTGGAGTATATAGCATTCAAGTCGCCTTTTTTTTCAATAAATTTATTTTAGGACTGAATAAATGATAAAAAAAATAATGTAACCTCAAAATTATCCCTATCACTCGCGAATATTTTGTAATTCTGATTTGTAATTTTTTATTACGGGTTCCTGGCAAATTAACGATAATTTCTTTCATGAAAGAAAANATTACGGGTTCCTGGCAAATTAACGATAATTTCTTTCATGAAAGAAAATATTAATTTTATTGCAATCGTTCTTTGTTGTTGAAATGCCAAATATATTTAGTATCAAACCTTCGTTAATGTTGTTACATACATAGAATATTTTATTATTGTTATATGTTATTTGCCTTTCATTAAAACTCATTTTTGGTTATATGATTGTAAAATCTGCTATTTTTACCAACCACCATGCTTTATACTTTACATATTATTTTTATTTATTGCTGTATGCAATAATTATTATGATTATGTATGTGGAAGGGTGCTGGAGTAGGAAATTTGCCTCGGCCTCTTTGTTTCTCCGTTTTATAGGTGGGTCACTCCTACACAACTAGATCATACGGAGATTCCCCTCCCACGACGCTCGTGAATGGCCTGAGGCTTGGTGGTCCACTGAGAAACGGTATCCCACTGGTGATTGGAGTTTCTGCGCCAGAGTCATTTATGAGAGGTGCGGCGCAGAATAACTAATAGCATGCTCGTGGTTATTTACCAAGACATTTCTACTCTGCTGCACCAGTTGGACTGGAAAGCTGGGTTAAGACAAAATAAGTTTATTGTATTTAGTTTGATTCCATCGACATGGGGCAGTTTCTACTAATACAATTATATTTGTCTGATTTGTATTTTAATATCCGAGAAAAGTCTTATAATTATTCCTAGCTATGGCATATCCTACTAATATTATAAATGAGAAAGTCTGTGAAGGTGTGTGTGTATGTTTCTTACCACTCAGCTCCATAACGGCTGAACGGATTTTGATGAAATTTCGTATGTTGATACTTTAGATCCTGGAATAGGAAAATTTTTTATTTTGGAATATATTACGGTTTCTGTGCAATAATAACAAAACCTAATTCTGCAACGGCTGGAAACGTCACCGAAATATTTTTTTCCTCTTGTTTCAGAGTTTACGAGGCCACCCAAAGACCTCTGAAATGGCGTAACGACTGCTATCAATCGATAACAATCGGGACCTAATATTTAACGTGCCCTCCGAAGCCCGGATGCGCTAAGATGTTATGCCACTAAACGGTCACCCATCCACATGTGTGCTGCTGGGAACGTTGCTTAACTTTGGTGATCGATTACGATCCCTCAGCTAAGTGCAAAAAGTAGTACCTAGGTACACTTTTTTCTAAAGCTACAACTTGATGAAACTCACGTTTTGATTTTCATGCATCGACGCTAGAAAGCGGAAATGTGGTGACTACGCTATAGTTGCACAGATACACTCCAAAAACAATACCCCACTTCTTGGCTATCGGGTAAAAAGTATTTCCTTCCCTTTCGGTTGCCGTAATCAGTTTAAAACTGAGGCCAATAGAGTAACGTTTTATAATTTTTTTTCACATAAATGAATTGTCTTTTTCCAATTTATTTATTAGTGTATAACTGTAAAACTCAATTGTACCCAGACGAAGCCGGGCTGGTTTGCTAGTTAAATTATATTTTCCTCAGTTCATTACCATGTAAAACATGTACATATTCATAGCTGCACTTTATATTTTCTTAGGTTTTCACATAATTTTTGCTTAAAAGTTTTTCTGTAGATAATGTGTAATGGTTGTTTACTTTTTATATGACAACATCCTGTAATGCATAATGAGTTGCATCTGACAAGCTGCTTGTAATAAGGATATTGCGAAAACTGATACCGTCGTTTTCTCTCTGAATTATTTGCAGACGGAAATGGTTCTCAATTATATATCCAGCACAAGAGTTAGAATTTTTCGAGAAACGTTTATGCATAGACAGGTACATTAAATAAACGGGATTATATTTCCACGAAATAAGTGATGTAATGTAGAAGTTTTATATATAAGGTAGTATATTCAAACACATCAAGATTATATATGTTGGTATACGAGATATCAACATGGTCTAGAAACATAGTTTATAATGTACTTTTTTGTAACATCTATAACAACATGTTCACAGGCTTTGTAAGCTGGTCTGTGAAGGAAAAAGTGGAAATGAAAAGCGTGGGAAGTCAATTTCAGTCAGGGTTCGTAACGAATGCTATAAAGCATCATATTCCCTCGTTTCCAGTGTAAATATCACACTACCGTCGCAATTAATATAATTACTTAAGGGACAAGTCAGACGTCAAGGCCATTTACTCACTATTCAAAATTAAATACTCTGAAATGTCTGTTCCCAACTATTGTTTTTATCTGATAGTTTTCAAAGAACGGTGTTCTCTGTCTCTTAGGCAACGTGTGGTACTTTCCAGGAGTTTGATTAAAAATTCAAAAGCTCCTTTTAAAACCAAAGAGCAAAGAATGAAGCAGAAGCAAAAAAATATGTGCATTTGCACGGGGCTAATAAGTTTGCAGGAAACATTAAGAAAAACAGCAATTTGGCCAAAGCTGACAACACAAACTATTCAGGAGCCATTTGCACAAAGTTCATGCAGAAACTTCAGTGACCCTGCATATCAGCCCAGGAGATTTGCTATCTAAGATAGTTAACCGTCAGTATTTTGTGCATACGTATCTCCAAAGATGACAGTACGACTTAATTTGTGTACCACGAGAGAATTGGAACAAAGAGGTTTAATAACGTATATTCATTTGAATTGGAGTACTAGAACACTTTAATGAATGTAGTCAAGATTTATAAATATTTTATGATGGTCGTAGCGCACAAAATAAGAATCACAGAATCATCAAATATGTTGTCAACTTTGACCTCGTTAGAACAATTTAGAAGCATAGATCTATATATATCAATAAGAGACCACTATTTCCTGCCCTGCGATAAGGATTTCGCAGTACTCAAAAGAAAAATCAGGAAGTACGACAGAGTTGACACAATATTGGAGAACGTGGAATTGTTTGTAACTTCATCGCGCACGAAATACTCCTTTGTTGTGATACCAGATTCTATCAGCAGACTTGACTTTAAGCAATTGTGGCTTAAGTATTTTAAGAGGACTGTGCTGTTACAAGAGTCCTATGGCAAATATGTTTCTGTAGACCATAAAACAATCTTCAAATGAAACCAGTTCGTACACCAGTTACGCAAGTAACAATGCTGGTCTTGTTGTGACAGGACCCTTAATTTATTCCCTCGTCAAGCGCCATTTTATGGTACTGAATTGCACACTTTCAGACCTTGTTCTTCCGAAAATCGCAGCATACCCTGCAGGTTGCATTCCTATTATTCAGACGAAAATGGATGACATACGCAAGTAACCAAACTACACACTACACACGGAAGACTGCAAGTCCTTTCATGATGAAACTGTTTTGCAACCCACATGTGCAACATGAGAGAAACAAAACCAGCATAATGATTAATTAAGTTTGCAAAGGCTTTATAGTATCATCAGCAAGACTACTGCATTTTTAAAGAGAAGTCTATACATGCTTATTCATATTAATTTGTGGTGTTGTTATATCTTCCAGTGTTAAGTCAGTATTGCTCTGTATACAGTACACTATATGGTAGATAACGTGTTAGAAGTTTGCGCTAACTAAAAACAAAACAAAAAGTCAATTAATATCACTATGTACCTATTTTTGTTTTTGTAATTTGAGAAACCGTATTAATCCAGTATATATAAATATTATTTTTGGAAGAATTGCAATTATAAAATTATTTCTATGTTATAATTAACAGTAGTAAACACACTACAGATTGTACTTGTAATTTAATATGTTATGTTTTTCTGCATATACAAATTCCAATAATCTTATTTTATTTCAATTCCTGTCCAAATATGAAGCCATAGTGTTGTAGTGGTTAGACTATTTTTCCGTATTCACCGCCTCTTCATTCCGGCGCTAATCCATACTCGCTTTGATTCACACTCATCGGCTCTCAAGACCTCGAAGTTAAGAGCAGCCCAAATCTCTCCACTCCACTCCTGTACAAAGTGTTGCTTATGACTTATGGGGTTCCTCAATTATTATATTCATGTCTTGACGTGGGCCATTATAGTTGTATATAGCAGATCCATTCTCCATCTCATAAAATTTTGGTTTTGTTATATCTAACTATGAAAACATTTACATATATTCTCCATCGGTTCAGTAAGTTATTTCGTATAAAACCATTATATCAAAACTCTTTGTCACAAGGCTACTACAAATTGTGCTTAAAATTTCCTCGTTGATTTCACCCCTGCATGAATGATTCTGGCTGCGTTATGCATTTTTCAGTTATTTTTATGGTTCTCTTGTTGCCTTTAGAATATGCTTATAGTGTTTGTTATGACATATGTCCGTAACTTATTCAGTTACAGTTGTTCCATAGTAAGTAAGTGAGAATTGTGTGTGTTTTAATAGCAGAAGTCGTAAGTTAAGATTGTGTTGAAGCGTGGTGACGGTGGTGTAGGAAAGGAGGAAACAAGAGCATTACGAGAGAGTCTGGTGCGAGACGAGTTTTGTTACTGCTACAAAATCACGGTCCCGTAGTTCAAAAATACCGTTACCATGTGTTTTGCCGCGGTTATGCCCGACTAACAAGAAAAACATTACCATATGCATGCACACATAAACATTTTGTTGTTTGTTGTTTCATTTTTTTGTGTCCCATTGCCTCCCCCTCTCCCCTCACATTTACAAAAACCTGGCTCACATATTTCATTTCTGGCAGCTGCATGCTCATTTACCATGCCATAGTACTCCAGCATCTTGACCTTTTACCTAAAGTGTTGTGCAGTTTTATTTCCTACTTCAGTGGAGGACAGCAGGTTCCACTCCCATCTGACATTTTCCTGACCTGGTTTTTCAGCGCCACTCCTTCGTCCGTTATTGGCTGTTCTTTTTTNCTGGCAGCTGCATGCTCATTTACCATGCCATAGTACTCCAGCATCTTGACCTTTTACCTAAAGTGTTGTGCAGTTTTATTTCCTACTTCAGTGGAGGACAGCAGGTTCCACTCCCATCTGACATTTTCCTGACCTGGTTTTTCAGCGCCACTCCTTCGTCCGTTATTGGCTGTTCTTTTTTTCCGTCTGCATCGGACTCAGAGATTCCCGAGGGATGGAAGCTACTCCTCGCTATTTTCTGACATATTTCGTAATGCTATTTTCGTTACATGCAACTTGGAAATCGACATGTAATACCTATCTTAGCGATCATTCCGTGGCCGTAGCTGACACAGATAAGTACGTCTTCTTGTAGCTACGGCTACATGACTACGTAGCAAAGCGAATGCGACGATGTAATCACACACAGCTACTTAGATTTGAAGCGTGTAAATTTATATTTCTGCGCGTTCCGTACTCTAAGTGTTTCTGATATTTAAAAACATTCATATATGTGCACCTAACATATAGTATTGTTGTATTACCCCACAATATCTTTCCATTATTCTTTTTGCGACCCAAAGAGACTATGCATTATGTTTTAACATGGTGGTGGCATTTCTGATTCCCTATCGCATGGCTGTTACTCCCTATGAAGTACTGTGTCTGCCTCTGCAAAATTGATGTTCTATTTTTGGACATTTCACATACTTACTATGAGATAAATATATATATTAATCACTATTCCGCCAACTTTTATTTGGTTTTATTTGATTCAAACTTATTTATTATTTAATGGTAATATAGCCAACATAATTGTGGTGAATTATCGATATATATATATATATATATATTGAAACGCATGGCGTTTCGTTTACGCCCCGGACCACCGTTTCGGCCAGTATGAAAACGCAGAAAAATATGACAGCCTGCATTATAATTTTTTTGCTACGGAAATTCTACTTTTCTGTCTTGGTTTGTAAACTTGAACCAACACGTAAACCCAATCAGCAGCTTTGTCGAGACAATGCAATGGGTCGACGACAGAAAATTTACTGCTGGCCGCGAGTGTAGGTTTAATAAGTCGGCCGCTGCAAGCGTCGTGACGTCAGGGATACGGCGGTGTTGCCGAACTTACACGACAAACTTACACAGTGCGCATGCGCGAAGTTCAAATGCGCCTTGTTAATTTGTTGTATTTTCGAATGGCGTTGTTGCCAAGAATTATAATTTCTACAAGACTAGGTGTTAACCGTCGGCATTAATACTATTTTAAAGAGTCAAGTAAACCGTTTTTTTGGGGTAGAAAGGTAGAGACTTTGACCTTCTGGCCAGTGAGACTTCTTAGACAGTGCGGTTTACATGACACACAGCAGGGGAAAAGTACGGCTCTTATACTTCGATAAGTATTTTATCAAAGTTTTGTGTATTAAGAATAGTTCATGTAGCAGTCTCAGGATAGAAAATGTTAAGACAACTTTTAATCGAATTAGATTTAGTCATGAGGAGGCAAAGCTATCAAATTGTTTAAACCACGTGACGGGATTATATTTATGATTTGTGGAAAATAATTGTAATTTTTGTTATACCGCTTTAAGGCGAAATATATTGAGAGGAAAAATACACAAGTACGAGTTAAACCGTTTCCCGGCAACATGTTGGAAGGAAATTTTTAATGGCCAAAGAATATATGGTAGTGGTCAGAGACAAAATATCACCATTTTCCATAGCAGTTGATCTGTGGGGAGATCTTCGTCGAATGACTGGAGTGCAGGTATGGACGCAAACGACATGCAACGCGCTTCACCAGGACTACAAACATGACTACAAGCCCATATGGTCTCCATCTCTTTCACATCGTGACCGAACTGAGCGAATATCCTGGGGGCGTTCACACCTCAGCTGGGAGCTTGCTTCATGAAGGCATTTCATGTTCAGAGACGAGAGCCGCGTGTGTTTGCATCCTGATTCCCAGTCTGTGAGTCATGGCGCAGTCATGGACCTACAGCGAAGCAGCAGCATGTCCGTGACGTCCAGTTATACAGTGGGAGCGGTGTGATATTCTGGACAGCAGTAATTCTTAGTAGACGTATGCCACTCGTGCACATCAACAACCTACCCCTTGAACCTGCTGTGCTTCCTTTTCTCGTCGACATTGGTGAACAGTTTATGAAAGGTAATGTTCGTCCACATAGAGCACGGCCCGTGCAGAACTTCTTGCAGGAAGCGTCCGTCAAAGGATTATCTTGGCCAGGCATGTCACTCGATATTAATTGCCAGTAAAATTCATGGTGGATGTTAAAACGTGTGATTACCAATGTCCGAACCCAACTGAAACACTTACTGTGTTAATTAAGGCTGCTTTTAAGGAGTGGTACCTCATCCCTCAAGAAATGCTGAGCAGCCTCATTTGCAGCATGCCACGACGTGTCTGCGATGTTATCACTACACTGGAAGGCCATTCCCGGTACTAACGATACGATAGGACTGTTTCATGAACGTACCATTGACGTATCGAAGTGTTTTCTGGTGCTGTGAGATATATGTGGACACGAATGGCATTAAAAACTTATTTTCCAGTGACATATGTGTTCCACCATTTAATAAATGGCATTCGCTTTTGCTAAGCCTTACCCAATACAACAAACACATTTGATGCAAAACATTTGTTGCATAGTTTAGTAGAAGAAAGTGTGGTAAACTAGCAGTATGGATTGGTATGGTCTGGCACCAGCGACACCCAGGACTGGTGACGCCGTCGGCTGACATATTGTGGCTTCTCTTGGTCGCCATATTGGATCTGGATGACATTGACCTAGCCCCTCTGGCTGTGACCTTGACCTCGTGACTTTGACCTTGATATTACCCTAGAATTTGAGAAACAATCACAAAAATCGTGTACATATACTAAATATCGGGGGAAAATTATATTATTGGACCCAACCGACATGCTGAATTTCCGTGACCATGACTTTCACCCGAGGTAACATAAAACCATAAAACTCAAGAAAAATTCCATCAAATCTATAAAATTACTAAAAAATAGGGGGAGAATTTACGTTATTAACCCCAACCACCATATTGAAAATCCATAACCTTGACCCCATGCGAACTCGAACCCAAAAAAGTCGTTGAGGAAAGAAAAGAATTACAAAATATTTAATTAAATAAAAAATAAGAAATTCTTGAAAAATTGGAAAATTTTGAAAATTTTGGAAAAGTTAAATAAATAATACTGTAAAGACATGTGGAAATGCCACAGTTCGATTTCCGTAAATATGATCGTAGTGCTGAAAGGACGTGTGCTTCGAAATATATAAATTACACCTGAACCACTACACTCTCACCATATTTCCCACCATTTACACACTAAAGTTCAATCGCAATTATCCTAACAAGACTGAACTAATGATTTAACGATGACGTCACATTGTTCGCTCGCGATTTGTGGTTGTTCGTGTGTTACCTTATTCTCTGCAAATAATTGTTGTAGCCAGAGGCGCGCTTCGTCACAGTTATTTTTCTGATGCGAGGGGTTACAGAGCGCTCTCTCTCTTCCGTGATGTTTCCAGCATTCAGACAGATAAGTTGTTTAAAAATTTTTCTCTTCCATCAAATTTTGCATGCTATTATCAGACGTGTTCAAAATTTCACATATATTTCCTGACCAAAATAAAATATCTTACTAAACTATCAAATATCTTTTCTGACTATAGAAATACTGGAGTGTAGTAACAAATATGAAGCAGTGTTGTTTGATGGTGTGCCTGCAACCAGCATCCCGACTTCATCCATGGTGATACCATTGTTGTTTAAAGTTGAACAGCCATCAATCCACCATTCCATCAATCTTTCAAATCAATCTTTCAATCATTTCCAACAATCTTTTTATATTTAGATTTATCTTACAATCAATACTTCAATCACTCCTTCGATCAGGCTTCAAAATATTCAATCAATCTCCCAACATTTCGATCTATCTCCCAATCGTTCGATCAAATCTTCGATTGACCTTTCAGTCATTCGTCCATTCATTCGATCAATCACCCAATAATTCCCTCAATTCTTTCATCTTTTCGGTTTTTATTATCTATCAATGTTACAATATTTTCCATTAATCTAGCAATGTTCTATCAAATTTTTAGACTTTTCAATTAATCCTTCGATATTTTCTCAAAATGTTCAAATTTTTATGATATATATTTACATTTTTCATTTAATATTTTAATACTTCGATCAATATTTCAATNTCAAAATGTTCAAATTTTTATGATATATATTTACATTTTTCATTTAATATTTTAATACTTCGATCAATATTTCAATCTTTCTGATCATTCTTTCAAACATTGTAATTAAGCTGCCACTATTTCGATATCAACTATTCAATACTTCGTTTTCAATCTTGCTGTCTTCGATCTTTACCCATTATTTTCGATTTCAATTCCCCACTGTCTTCAATCTCAATATTTTATTCTTTCAGATCAATCTCTAAAATTTTTGATCACTCTTCGAAACTATTTAAATAGTCTTTCAATATTTTAAACGAATCGTTCAGTCAACCTCTCAATCTATAGTGAATCCCTCAGTTTGTCATCTGTCCTCCACCCTTATGTATGGTAAATGAATATTCAATCACCAACTGTCTGCACACATTTGTACTTACATTAATATTTTGTATTTTTTTTTTTTATTTGTGCTTTTTTTATACTTAAAAGTTTTCATTAATATGTTGTACGTATACTATATCTACTGTAATATTCTAGTGTTGTTAGCAACANTTCTTAGCAACGCTTTTAAGTAATGAGGGGAAAAAAGGGTACAAAACAAAATACACTAATAACAATTATTTTATTTTAAAAAAATACGCATAATTGGAATAATTCAGTCTCACAAGAAAGCAGTTCATCACATCATGCGATATAACTCCAGACCTTCAGTTCACTAATGATTGTGAGAAATCCCCACATATACGCAAAATGATCAAATGTCTAAGGATATCAACAATTTAATTTGGGTCTTTGGTAAATATGTAACCAGTGTTCTTGTCGTCTTCCGCCTTATTCATGGCACTCATTAAAAAAAACATGGTAGGAATATATGTCAGAGCATTGAAATATCGCCATCGTCTTTAGCGTTAACACCATCTTCATGGTCATTTTCATCGTCACACTCTTCATGAGGATCTTAAAATCCTGTTTGTATTCGATATTTGGTCTATTTTACTTTTGTCGCAGGAGTTATGGTTATCTCATCATCAGTATTTTGAGGTGACTGTGGATTATTTTGAAGTTCATATATTTCGAGCGAACCAACTCTACTGCGCAAAGTAGGTCAGTCATCATTTAAATTAATTGTTTCATCATAATCACCCGTGGAATCAGTACCCATCGGTGCAGCAAGAGGTATTTGGCGGCAACACTTGCTGTCTCCCAGTAGACAAATCCTTCTGAATATTGATGTGATTCTTCAACGTATCGCCTTGCAAAAACTACATTCGTCCATTGTCGTTATGCTTCATCATGCGAAAAGAACCCTTAGTACAGGCGGTTCTTTGATGTCCCGTTTACGAAACATTATTCTATTGTTCGAAATTGCCCTCTCGAATCACTTCAGTTAACACATAGTGAAAGATCTATCTGTTGGTTTGTCTAAAAATATCTGGTACTGCTCTATTAAAGAGGCCAGTTTGTAAACACAAAATGTCTTCTGCCATATATTTTTAATGTTTAAAACTTGCGAGAACTCTGAGAAAACCTACTCACACTGTTAGCAAGAGAAGTAAACACATAATTGAAAACCATGGAGATGCCATTACCTATACCCCTACATAACCAAACATATTATTTCACTATGTTTGCAGGTATAAATACAAAAATTATTTTAAATTTATTCTATTAATAATATTTAAGAATAATTCGATGTGATATTAATATTTATGTGTATAAGATATGGCTATAGAGCCAGCTGTAATTAAAGATAGTACCACCAAAGAAGAAGTCGGGGTTCGGGTCGCATGTACACCATTAAACAAGCTCTGTAGTCCGGACAAGTACCTAATATATAGGGCATATTTTTCTTGTTGAGGAAATTTATTTGTAATTGTGATCACGTTTGATAATAGCCTGCAAATTTTATGGGAGAAACAAACATTGTAAATAACCTATCAGACTGCATACCTTCAGACATTAATCGAGTCCATGCCTCGTCGTCTTGCGGCACTTCAGTGTGCTCGCGGGGGCCCTACACGATATTAGGCAGGTGCACCAGTTTTTTTTGGTTCTTCAGTGTAACTCACTGTGACTTTCTGAAGAGTCTGCAGAAGCTGGTGTGATATATAAAATTAAGCTAAACAATAATTTTGTAAGGGTGGCATGTTTGATGCTGTTTATCAGGTCCATGTGAGTGAAACATCTCGCTCCTGATTATGTAACTACAATTTTAAAAAAAGATATGTTTTCCGTGTAAATGAAAAGCAATATATTCATATGATTCTGAAATCACAATGCCGGTTACGCTCGTGGAAATAATAGAGCATGTCGATTCTTGGAAACTGTTGGACTTAAGTCCAAAGACGTCTTAGGGCCTTTACTATATTCATAAGATACTGAGAATTTCATAGGTTGCAGGTGAAATCACAAAAATTATCACTCGATTATTTTGTTATAGGTTTGAATGGCTAAACACTACATAGAATATCGAAGGTTAATTTATTTGTAACGTTATTGTTACTATAGTTCCTTGCATGAAGACAAAAATGCATTAACTTAGCCACTAAGCAAGTCGTACATCTAGTAAACGCCTGTACCAGTTTTTGTGGCTCTCCAGTGTAAATTGTGCTCGTGAAACGTGCTGTACACCTGATATTTTTCCTCTTGTTTTGGAAAACTAAACTTTTTTATAGATAAAATGTACGCATATTAGTGACTCACATAGAATAGCCCTTTATTATCACATGAATATTCCAGACATAATCTTTTCAGTTATTTTTGTGTGTACGCCATATACGTACATGTAGACCATAAACACCACATATATAGCTTAAGATGTAATGGTAGAACAAAGTGACTCTGCAAATATCCCATGTAAAATCTTTCTGGACTTATCAAGTAAGTTAAGATTAGGAAGGTGCTACATATGGATCCGATATTGCAGGTAACTCAAGGGTTGAAGACTAAGTTTTCCATTGCGACTTTGAATAATTTTCATCAGATTAGTGACATCGAGTTGAGAACAATTATTATTGGTGTATAAATGGTCT
>NQII01003485.1:151005-176399 GCA_002778355.1 Clitarchus hookeri | reverse complement strand
AAAAAAAAAAAAAAAAAAAAAACACTATTTGAGATCTAAACCAGATCTACGGGACATGAAAAAATCAATGTATAACGTTTTCAAAGGCACGGAAAAGTTAACATTTTTTGTTAAGGATATTACGAATTTACGGATTACGCGTATGTATTATTTTAAGGTAAGAACAAAATTAAAAATTAGTCTCATTACTTTTGGGAAATTATCCCTAATGGTAGACGAATTCGCGATTGGTTTGCTGTACCCACTATACTAAGTAAACTGTAAAAACGGTGTCATTGCATAATACTTAAAAACATTTTTTTTTTCTATTTGAAAATCGAATGTGAATTACAATAACATACATGCTAAGCAAACTGTAAGGAATAGAACTATATTCTCGCGTAATTTGCTAGAAAATTAAGAAACCGTTTTCATGTTTTACGCATGCAAAATTGGTACGCCTAGAGAATAGTTTTAGGGGGCAGGAAGTGACTAACTCTTTGGCAACTGCAGCAGGAACATTGCCAAACAAAAAATGCAGACAACGGTTTCTTGCTGCGTGTGTATACAGCCAAACATGGAAAACAGATGCTTTAATCGTTACCTTGGTTAGTTTTGGCCATGTCAAGCAGGAGTTTGGTAGCCGATATGTAAAGTAATTCCTTCTGCACACGCGTCAGATTTGTTTTGCCGACAATGTCAAGAAATATTGGGAAAATTATTTTATAATTGTAAGGTAATATTCGGAAACTGGTATGTAAAACATATTTTTCGTTACAAGTGAGTTATAATTTTATCACTCTGGAGAAAATTTACTGACATGGCAGTGAAAATCCCCTTCAAGCATGGGAAAATCCCCTTCAAGCATGGGAAAATCCTTCAAGCATGGGAAAATCACCGTACCGCGTGAGCCATCTCCCCAGCATTTTATCGTCAGCTCGATGGGAGGACGGGAAGAAGCAATAAAACGAGGCGCCATGTTGAACAGCTAGTGCGACCTGTACTCGTTAAACCAGTTATAAAACTAAGCGAAACCAAATAATTTTAAGGTAATGAAATCTGTAAAACACAATTATCAATTAGTTAAAAATCAAATTTTTTTTAAAGAACGAAATAAGAATATTTATACGGGACTGTCGAAAACCTTAAAATTACTTTTCGTCACATATAAGCTCAGTAGCTCAGACGCAGACATGCACGCATTCGGAAAAACAGATGTAACTTTATTCCGGTGTTGAAATATCACTTATGGTAAAATAACTACGCCTTTTTATTTATCCGCGTATTTTAATAAAACCGAACAAATTTATTTCAAACGTACGATAGAGCCACTTAAGAAATTCTACAGAATCGTTGCTTTGCACCGTAACTGGGCAAACAGTTTAGCAAAAAAAAAATTATAACGACTTCCAGGAATTTGTGGTATTTAAAGAAATTCTTCAGAATATAGTTGCTTTGTACCGCACAAACGTAACTGGGCAAAATGATAAGCAAAACAAATTTTATAACGACTTACTGGAATTTGTGGTATTTAAAGAAATTCTTCAGGATATACTAATTTGTAAAATTGTTTTTGGAATGATGGTTAGGTCAGAGCTCATAATATGAAATATTTTAGTAAACGTTATTACAGTTATTCCAATTCTAAATTTCACAGGTTAATTTAAATAACAATTTTTATTTCTTATGGCAAAATATTCACTACTCTTATAATCAATTACCCACATGAGCTTCGTTGTTGCTGTGGTGTAGTGGATAGAACAACATATTCTTGTGATGAAAGACTGCTGTTCGCACTTACCGACTGGACATTTTCTGGGACTTTAGAGATCTAGTTTCGGATACTCTTTCTTGGAGGATATAGGTAATAATGTAAAAAACGGTACTTCTTGCCACTATCTTTTTGTAATATAAGTTTCTTATTCTTTATAGTGAGCATTCCTTGTCTCGTTTGGGATTATCCTACACTTTAATCAGGTACTTTCCTGTACAATAAGTGGATAGTATTTCACTTGCCATGGACATTTTATCTACATTTATGGGTTTTTTTTCCCGACATGTAAGGGAATTTTATTCCCTTATATGTAAGACCATTCGGACTGAATTATTTTACTTTAATGATAATAATGACCACAGTTATAATAACAAATTTTTTGATCTGGTAATTTCCAAATATTATTTTAGTGATAAACGTTTTTTGATAACTACGCATGACATGATTAAAAATGACCAATATATGGCAGCCTTTGTGTGTGATAAATATCCCGATGTGCAGCTAATGTTGTGTAACAGTAATTTAAATTTTTTCCTACAAAGTGCTTTTACAGAATAGCTCAAACGTAACACTTAGTTTATTTAAGCAAATTCAAGATGAAATACCTGACCACTTAAGGAAATGTGACGAAATATATAACCTATTTAGTTAATTGGTATACTCTCGTATAAATGAGGAAATGTAAATATTCTGCTTAAGATAGGCTCTACCAAAATTACAAAAAATCAAACATGGGTAGGGTATTCATTCCGGTAATACATAATGTGTTTAAGTTACTTAGCTTTTTTAAAATACGTAGCAGAGAAGAGGAAATTCGCACTAAAATGTTGGAGGATAAACAAAGAGTAAAACGAAAAATTTTATGTTTTGAATTAAATATTCTAAGGAAATAAGGCTACATATATTTTTTAATGTATATATTAATAAAACAGAAGTGTTTTCCGTTAAATATTACGGTATTATTTATTACACATATTTTTCCTTCGGGAAAGTTTAGTGGCCAGTTCTTACTACTGAACGGATACCTAAAACAAACAAATATTAAATGTACTTCACTTTTTTAATTTCACCATCAGTTTGTGCATGACATATTTATTTCAAGGCTTTGCAAACATTTCATTCTGATACGATAAAAATTTACATCAATTTCACTAACTGTAAACACCAAAGGGGCTAAGATATCAACAATATGCCTCTGTAAAAAACTGGTAGACACACAGAGAATCAGTGGATTGGCCGACTTCGTTCGACCAAATTAATGTGATGGGTTTATGGGTCTGTTAGATATTTTGAAATTTTTCAGCAATATTTTCATCTTATCTATCAAACATGAATAACGCATTATTCAGAAAGAAATTCAAGACATAATTCATTAAAATAAAAACTACTATTTAGTGCTAAGTATATTTTAATTTATATGGTATCATTACAATTATATTTATACACTCATTGCCATAAAAATTGCCATGTCTAAAAATACCCGTTGAAATGGAATGAAATTTGGCACAGGCAAATTATAAATATAACTGAAATATCTGATTACAGCTCCAATGCAAATGGACCATTAGCTCTAATTAAATGTACACAGATGAAAATTACCATAGGTGTAGTGTTTTACCACCTATATCGTCGATAAAAACGGCGATATGGTCCGGCGTATGCTATCCTGTGGAAGATAGTCCCACAGTTTTTGCAAATGCCACTCAAGATACAGTGAATTTGTTCATAACTTAAGTTGCTGTCGCAGCTCGCTCCATACAAGTCTTTTAAAGGCGACAAGTCTGGAAATCAGGCTTGCCAAGGAATTGCGTTGACTGCGTGAAGACAGATCTGGGAAATACGTGCTTTTTTTCGGGTGAGCGCTAATCTGTTGGAAAACTGCCCGTTGGAGCTGCACCGTAAAGAGGACCAGATAAGGCAGAAAAATATCACGAATGCACAGCTATTTCGTCATTATTCATCTTACAACTGCAATGAAAAGGCAAATAATGCAGATATATCTCCTTCCACCATGCATATTGCCACAAACTCTGGCGGCGTGTCGACCGACAATAAAGTTCAGAAACGTGCGCTGTCCAGTGCTCCTCTATACTTACGTATGGTTGTCATCCCCGTTGACACATCCATGCACCTGATTACTAAAAGAATGGAGAAGAATTCGCGTTTTTGGAAATCGAAACTGTACGTTTTATCCTGCAAGTTGTCTGGCAGTAGCATGCGTGGGAAAATGACGACTAATATGATGCCGTTGTACGTCACTGGACGGTGGGAAGAAACATTGTTGGGTGAATAGGCACCTCTCGCACAAAGAANATGCAGATATATCTCCTTCCACCATGCATATTGCCACAAACTCTGGCGGCGTGTCGACCGACAATAAAGTTCAGAAACGTGCGCTGTCCAGTGCTCCTCTATACTTACGTATGGTTGTCATCCCCGTTGACACATCCATGCACCTGATTACTAAAAGAATGGAGAAGAATTCGCGTTTTTGGAAATCGAAACTGTACGTTTTATCCTGCAAGTTGTCTGGCAGTAGCATGCGTGGGAAAATGACGACTAATATGATGCCGTTGTACGTCACTGGACGGTGGGAAGAAACATTGTTGGGTGAATAGGCACCTCTCGCACAAAGAAAGTTTCTTCTCGTAGTCAATCTGGGCCACCTAGAGGCTTCCTGGCACTGTGTCTCCTTATGGTCCCGCTACTTCTAACACCATCGTAAACTTCTGCCACAGCAATTCAGGAGGAATATTATTCTGTTATTCAACGGAACGACCAGCCTGACCTTCGTAGTCGTAAGATTCGCCCTTTGTCAAACTCAGCAAGAATGCGTCGCCGTTGCATGATAGATACTCTCTTACATTCGCTCCACATGCACACTGGCTTTACTACGCAGACTTTGGTCCTACAACCATTAACGTTGCTAGTGTTATAGTAGTATTCCCTCACCCCCCTGTCTATCCATTAGTAGTATTTCTACGTGGCCAATCACAGGTAAATTAAGATAATTTGCAATGCTACTTATGATGGTACCGTATATACCAACTTTCGCTTCTTGCGGATATTTCATTCCAGGTGCAGATATACAAAATTATTTATGTCATCAACTGCAAGAAGTTTTGTCGTTTGTTCGTCAAGTATATAATTTTTTAAATATATTTTAAAATAAATAATATTTTGTCATTTTTTCGATGGAAGAATATTACTACGCCTATACATATTTTCACTGTCTGGGCGTAGTGTTTTTGGATTACGTTCTATGAATTCATAAAATGTTTGAAAGTAGATAGATGACTTAGAACACATTTGTTACCTGTCTGTCTACTTAAGAAATATTTCTGTCGTTCATGAAATTTACAATAAAATATACCTGGTGAACGCTTTGAAAAGAATATTTAAAATTAAAACTATATAATTTATTTTAATAAATGTTAGGTCGAATAAGATTAATATATTTTTTCTGGGAGACAACATTGCAGATAAATGTTTAGATTCCACTTCTGAAGAACTTTTACAATTTTTCTTTTCGCATTCGCATCTACACTTACATAAGAAATAAACTCGTACGGTCTCGCCTGTTTACACATGCCTAAGGTATATTCAGTTTACAAATGTTATACCATTCCCAAGTTTAAAATTGGATAAAGGAAAACCAAAATTATACGCACTTGCTAGCATACGCATNACGCACTTGCAAGCATACGCATACAGATACGTGTCTACCTAAGTTTTCACATTCGGGCATACAAGCAAAAATAACTTATCTAAATAATAATGATTTACCAAAAGGATTGGGTTAATGGGTTACTTAAAATATTGTACATAAATAGTAATAAATTTAACTTATCCTTGACTTTTTGTCTTCCGCGGTTGGCGTCTTCGATATCACCTCCTGTAGTGTTTCTGAAAAAACCATATTAATAATAAATTCGAGGTATTTTTGCATTTTATAACTGTGCAGGTGTGATCAAGTCCATACAATTATTGCACTTAGCTGTACAGTTGCCCGACTCGTGCATACATATGTAACTGAGTGTTCAAGATGGTAGTAACAGATATTCGAGAGAGCTATACTGAACACTAAATGATTTCTCAATATTAGAATTCAATTTTAAGTTCTGAAACGTTAGACACGATACACAGGTGATAAAAAAACTCAGAAAAAGCCGTAAACACTAGATAAACTGTACAGAAATAAAATGAAACCAGCAAAGGTTAATTATTTGGTTTACCAGTAAAAAGTCAATTACAGTGGCAAGAAAAAATTTTACTTTGACATCAGGAAACGATTATGATAGTATAACTCGTTTAGTATNAAGTCAATTACAGTGGCAAGAAAAAATTTTACTTTGACATCAGGAAACGATTATGATAGTATAACTCGTTTAGTATCGGCGTGTGACACTAGTTTGGTTTATTGAAATTTATTCTAATGATCATGGTATCCATTATGATGAGGGGCGGAGGTAAGAGGCCGTGGTGGGGGACGGCGGTGAGGGGCGGTGGTGATGGGCGGAGGTGAGGCATTTGAAAAATTATTCTATTTCAAAATAATTACGTAACATTTCATTAAGCGACTCAAATACCGCACAATCAATCTTAATAATATAAGGATAAAACTATGAGAAAATCATTACTGAGTCGTTACATAAAAAAAGGCAAGCCGAAATAACGTGGTGATATTATTTGATAGAGGTAATGCGTCGCAAATATAGCTGATATCTTTTTTTCTGGAAGGCAGCCGTAGTTCTCCGTCGATCTGCTGCTGAACCTCAGAAAGAGAGAATATGCAACATTTCGTAGAATTTTNGAAGGCAGCCGTAGTTCTCCGTCGATCTGCTGCTGAACCTCAGAAAGAGAGAATATGCAACATTTCGTAGAATTTTTTTCTAATCATGTGGCTCTTCCTTAATTAAGCACAAAATCCTATAAGGCTGGTTAGTTTTTAGCATTTTAACAGTAGTAAGTGACTTGATAATCACAAATATGTATATTTAAATTAAATGTGAACGTCGTCTGAGAGGATCTCTTCTGTTCTACTGATCAGCCACCCATCTTAGTTTCTTGATTAACGTTTAACCTCATATTCAAACACCTAGCCACGGGAAGCCACATAAAATCCCTAGTACTAACGTCAAATCTGAAGGGGAAAATCTTAAAACTGCCAAAAACGTAACAGTTTTATTAATAAAGCAAATTTTAAAGTTCAGCTTTTCCTGAACTGAGTCACGGGCAGTCAAAATCTCACGTTGTAGCAACCAAACATTCAGCTTTGCTAACATTGGTTAAAACTTACTGAACAATCACATGAAAATTCATGTTAACACATTAAGTAAATACGCAGCAGTCTTAAACAGAACATCAAAGAAAAACGTTACATATTACACACTGTGCAAAAATAAAAAATTTACTATTGTAATAAGTAATAAATTCCAACGCTACACAGGTATGATAATTACAAATAATTTAAAATGTAAAGTATACAATAAAAAACAGTTTTCATGTTTGAGCTTCTTACCGCAAAGTTCAAGTGCCTTCATGTTTTCGTTTACGTTGTCCTGAAAAGAAAGTAGAACACTAAATCAAAAATTAATCCAATTTTATACATACAAACAAAAGAGATTTTAATTATTACTATACCTTATATTTTCTTATTTTATTTCCCTTCAGAATTACTAAGAGAAAGTTATGTAATTAAATCACCGTTTCGCAACATCATAAACATTTGTAAAAATTCAACAAATTAACGTTAAATTTTTTAAATTAGCTTCTTGTGTCGTATCACTACGCTTACAAGTATTCTAAAACAGAGCAGGTTTTTATTATTATATTTTGAATTCCATTCACACTCGGTGCTTACACAATCAGTCCTGCCAGACGTCTGGCACAAATAATCAGATATTCTTCCAGCTAAATAAATAACGAAAAATAACCAATAGTTCTTAAGATTTCCTTTTTATTTTCATGTTATTTGAGTTGTTGATAGTTATTGTTGTACGTATTTGTATCATATTTAAAAATGAACTCTCAAAGAGACTACTCGCAATTAGACAGCCGTAATCTCAGTTTTAATTTTTGTTACGCACAACAGTCAGGTATAAAAACAAAAATAATATTTTGAGGCATGAAGATTTCTTTTAATAACACTTTTCTGAGGGATGTAGGGCTTATGATTTCACTTTATGTATGTTTGCACGCGTTTGTCTAGATATTTTTTTACGTATCGTATTTTACTTAAATCGATAATCGAAAAATTAATTTTACGTTGTAAGTAGTAAATACACATTAATTTAATAATTTGTGACCACATTAAGTTGTTATAAAAACAATCGCATTATATATATTTTTCTAATATCCTGTGAACCACTCAAACGATTTGAACCGCAACAGATATATTACAGAGCAAAATGTTAGTATTTGAGCTGCAAGACTGAAATATGTATGTGTCTGCCATTTTAAGAAAATCGTGCTAAACGAAAAAAAAAAAGTAATAATTGTGAAACTCACAAATGAATTTCCTTCACATTTAGGAGGCAAGGAGTGTTACTATATGACACATAACTATATAAATGTTAGGCCGATGCGAAGGTAATTTACAAAATGGCTAATACAGGGCCTAGGGTAGCTATTTGACATGTACCGAAACACTTAATTAATTTCATAAATATTTCGTACGTCTTCATTAACTACTGCAAACATCATGTATGCTAATTCTCATTCACATTTTCCGTCATTATTTCAGATGGTGCCAGGTAAAGCAACTAAGATTTTGCACCTCATACAAGGAACTACTAAACCAATTAACACCAAATTTGGCGTGTTAGGAGTGCAACAAAAACATATACGAATTATATAGTGAACTACCAACTTTCAAATATTTTTGATGACAAATTATATTTCCACTAAGCCATTCAGACGATTTGAAGTGATTTTTTTATGCCAGCAGTTATTCCAGTGACCGTTAAACATATAAATTTCTAACCCGTGTGTCTGCCAGTTTGTAAAGTAGAGTAACATAATTTATTAACTAGTATATATCAGCAACTAGCAAGATATACACCTACAAAGTTAGCATAAAAGTTATACCAGTATTTGTCTGAAATAACGTATGTCATCCTGCAGATGTTAAAAAAAGTAACATTGTTGACCAAGGAATGCATCTTCGGAAACGTGCAGGTTTAATGAGACAACGTTTTAAATACTAGTCCCATTACGTAAATTCATATATGCTGCAGGAAATGGCGGTCGTTCTTAACATATAACGAACTAATTCGAGTGAACTATGGCGTCAACAGGTAATAATGATCAAGTTTCTTTATTGAAAACCAATTGGAAAATAAAATAATTTTTCTGTTAGCATTTTTGGGGGAGACTATTTGAAATTGTAATCGTGCAATGACCAAAGAACTTTAAGTGTAAATTTGACGTGTTTCAAAAAACTAAATATTTACACACATCGATGGTTGATTCAACTAGCTGTGATGGTGTTAAATGAAGTCCTTAAAAGTACGTATTGAAGTTAATTTCTGGCAGATGATTGACATCGAAAAAACGGTATGTTAAAAACGCACTTAATTTAGGTTTTGTAAAGTTTTGGTCGCCAACGTTGACTGGAGAAGTATGTGGCAGTCTGGTAGGGGGAAATATTTTACGTTTGCATTTCCTATACTCCATACTAAGGAAAAAATATGCAAAATATATATTTTGCCAGTTTCCTCTACTCAATGAAAAACGAATTTCATTTATATGTTAAAAATTTAATCCTCAGACCTGTAAGAAATGTCATCTAACACTTCTTCCTAATGTTAATACAACACAACTGTCAACGACAGAAATGTTACATGCTTTTGTAAAATAACTGAAATAAGATTTTATATAGTTTAGTTCTATCAATAAAGACTTCTTTTATGTAGGTTGACTTACGGCCCAATTAAAAAAAAATTAAAAACTATGTAGGCGTAAATATCTAATTCCTATTTTCTTACCATTAGGGAATATGGATATCGTGTTATTAGATTAACATATTAACATTATTATTAATTGTCCATCCAGCTAATATTTTTAATCAATAACTTTTTTTGTAATTCGAGCTTATGTGGTCACTTACCAAATTATTTTAGTTTCGTTATACATACACAAACGTACCTTACTTTTATTTTCAATAGCCCTATTGATTTTTAACTTTTATATATTCCATTTAAATCTGATCAGATGCTTGGTGGAATAAGAATAATCAAATATACACTTAAGTCTAAAATAAAATTTAACTCAAAAACAGCATACACGGAAATGTAATCCCAGCGAATTAAGTTCACACTGTGCTATTAATAAGAGGTACAACATACTAGTTTTATTGGTTGAGGATTTGTGCGTCATTGTAAAAAATATATATAATAGTGCGTTATGTCAACATCAGTACGTTACGTTAGCATTTATTGTTGAGAAATTATCATAAATAAGTCGAACTGGAAGATATATAGTTTATTTATCTGTGTTTCCAAACGCAATTAAGTCGGCAAAGGTGTAAATTTTTAAATCTCAAAATAAAAATTTTATAAAATAATTCTTTACATAATTTGATACATTCATCAATGANAGGTGTACATTTTTAAATCTCAAAATAAAAATTTTATAAAATAATTCTTTACATAATTTGATACATTCATCAATGAGTAGCGAGTCAAATTATGCTTAAAAAGTAAGTTTTTTAGGGCATTAATTTTCCTATTTAGCTTCCCAGCAAGTATCCGAAGTGAGAAAAAGTAACATAGGAAAAAAACACGGGACTNTCATTAATTTTCCTATTTAGCTTCCCAGCAAGTATCCGAAGTGAGAAAAAGTAACATAGGAAAAAAACACGGGACTCTCTACACTAGTGGTGCCTACGGGAAGCACTGTTTGCGGGAAGGAAAACTGTAACTAACAAGAATATATCGAGAAAATGCAGTGTCAGAAAGCTTTATTCACCTCTGAGACTGCTCCTAAAAAATTTAACGTTTGAATGAGTNAGAAAATGCAGTGTCAGAAAGCTTTATTCACCTCTGAGACTGCTCCTAAAAAATTTAACGTTTGAATGAGTGGATGAAGCTGTTGGTAACCCAACTTAGGCGCCAGATCCCGTCGACAGGCGATGATGCTGCCGATGTTCTCAGGGATGTAGAGTCGTCCTGACACCTGCGTTGTGGAGTGTAGTGGGCCTATTCATGTTGAATCACACGCCTTTAACTGCTGTTCAATGCAATTTTATAGAGATTTTGCTAATTTAGGCTGGCGAAGAAACATCAGGAAGGCGGGTTGCAGGTGACTTGTGCCCCGAAATGCCAATAAGATGGTGCGTAGAAATAATACGACTCTGTTAACTTACACACGTTTATTTTCCTCTGCACAAAAATCTCTACATTCAGCTCAATGTGGAAACATGAGCGGGCCCTGGCCACAAGCGCCTGCCCGGTGGGCTTAGCTGCTTTAAAACGCGTTACCACGACAGGAAAAATCTAGGTGAAAAAGTTATGCTTCCCTGGGCGATGCTATTTCCGGGGAAGGAAGGATGGCGTCTCCAGGTGCTATGAAAATAAATATCCTGATTGAATTGAGGAATAACTATAGAAAACAAAGGGATTAGTACGAAATACGTGAATGTACCCGGATCGCGACGCGGCGCGTACCAACCTCCCTGACTCTCGGACGATGATTGAACCACTGTGGATCGCGCGGGCGCCTATAAGGAAGTTGGCCACGCACCCCTAACATTCTAGATTGTTCTAAAATACAATGTACCTTTCTCTGATGAAATGATGCANAGGAAGTTGGCCACGCACCCCTAACATTCTAGATTGTTCTAAAATACAATGTACCTTTCTCTGATGAAATGATGCATGAAAACAATAATACCATTCTTAAAAAAACAAGAAAATGAAGAGAACACACAGTAACACGCCAATAAAAATAATATAACACAATTATATAATTATAACACACATTTCTGGAAGCTACACATGGAATTAATTTAAAGAAAATTATATTTAACGTATTGCAAGGGCTGTCTTCTCGTGCCATTTGCACGTCCATGAGTTTGTTTTAATTCATTGAGTTAATTAATTATTTCCCAGCAATTTACTATAAAATGTCACAGGAACATTCTCCAGGATCTTGTTCGGTGCCTCACCGGGTAAGTCCAAATCTCCGGGAGGGGCTGGTTTAATGATCGTGCATTGTAGTGATGAAGGTGGTGGTGTTCAATGTGTGACAGGTTGTCTGGGGAAGCATAGTACGCTGTCCTATGTCAACATGAACAGAGCCGACGCAGGCAGCGAACATGGACAGAGTGCGAGTAAATGTGACCTATCATTGTAGGATTGAGCCGATTTTCACAAATGTAATCGGTGTTGTACTCAATAATTATATATTTGCTTTAATGCTATTCAATTAGATATAGAGTTATTAAATATACTGTGATTGCAATTACCCGCAGTAGGTCTATTGCTGGCAAATACCTAAATAAATAAAAAGTAACGTATTTTTAACATCCTATACTTGATTATGATTACTAGTGCAAATTATGTGTGGAGCTAAAACAGTTATAAACAAGATCTTAGCTGTTATTCTTATACCTTTCCATGCTTGTTTAAATGTTAAAAACTAAGAATTTAAGTGAGCGTACGCTGTTAAAATTAAATTATGATTTTTAACTAGAACATATTCAAAACTACTGGAATCTTGAGATGGGTCGAAACTAGGGTTTATATTTTTCCTGACGACTACAGAAAGTAGAAGGTGAAAGAAAACATCTTCTCATTAATTTTTTTTATCTTGTACTAACTTCCGTTAAGCTGAATAATTTTCCTTGTAATTTTATTACTACTGTCTGTTACAATAATTTCAGCTATTATTGCGGTGACACTTTGTACACAAAACTGCCAAAATGGGATAAATGATGAACAGGCTTGTAATTTCTGCCAATTCGTATTTACAAGGGCAGAGAGAGCAGTGAGAACGTCACGATCACGATCATACATACCTCGTTTCTGACATAACAACAAGACAAACGTAACGAGGGATTTTATTGCAATAGTGAGTCCAGAATAACATAAATATAGACTTTACAATCATTACGTTTGCAGAGTATTTTATATGTCTATATGTTTGCAGAGTATTTTATATATCTTTAGGTTTGCAGAATATTTTATATCTCTTTATGCTCGAGTTTGTATTTCAGCAGAATATTTGAAGAGTATTTCAATTTAATAGTCAAACGTCTGTCTTTAAATTGGCCCAAGGTACTTTTATTTATATAGTGCCATCAAGTAAAATTTTAGAGAGCGAATCACCATAATAAACTAAGAAATTAAATTACCATTCACTAGAGAAAACTGAACATACTTTAAAACTGATGCTGTAAGTCAACAAACATTTAATGAATTAAATACCAGTTTCTATTAGGCATCTCAAATTATTGATGAAATTCGTAAATATAAAAGAAAATACCTCTTTTCATGAGCAACCATTTTATTCAGTATTCTGATTGACAAAACATAAGCAAACGTAACAGCAAAATCAAAAAAATGTACTTATACTATACACATTTTTATAATTATCTCCTTGAGAGATTGAGTTTACAGGAACACATATCACCACTAACTGTGGTTACAATTAGAACCCAAGCAGACCTTATACGGGTTCTCTGAATAAAGGTGCAGAAAGTTTTCTCCAACAACTACAGTTTCCGTTGCCATTATTTTCTTCAACACTGGTCCACAATCATTTTACACATTCCGTTATGGTTGTGGTGTGGCAGTAATTCCTTGGCCTTTCTTCTCGTGAAATCTGAATAATAACATGTGGACACACTTTTTACATTGATGTTAAAAATGTTATCTACTCGTGTTATTTCACCTATATTTATGAAATAAAACTACAAGAAAATATTTGCAAAATATTTAATATATTTGCATAATTTCTCATAGTTTTCGCAGTTTCTGAATCATCCTCAATTTTTACTTTAACTAAATATGCAGATAGCTCCCTCATTATAATTGTTTTAAGAGTTATTGGACACTGCATTTGAAACGAAGCTATAAAGAATTTTTACCCTAGTATTGTCAAGTGTTTGACAGAAATACAACAGTTCAACATTTGTGGAACAAACTATAAGAAAAAAAATGCCCAAACATTTAAAAGCGGCTTGCTCTAAATTTTAAACTTTTTAATTTTAGTGTATAGTTGAGGTCTTACAAGTTATAAAATATCTAAATATTGGAGTGGATGTATTTAACTGCTCTATTGTAAGAGGGCAATGTCAGCTAATAATTCCATTGTGCAGGACAATAATCTGAATTTTGTTACCAAATTTAGCGAAATATTTTCTATACTAGACATAAATGACAAAAAATGTAATTTTTTCAGGAGGGAGAGCGAGTTGTATGAATTAATGTACTTTCAATTCTTTAAAATCGTTTACAAGTGACAGAAGAATCTATTCGTCTACCCGTAATATTTTATTGGCAGAAAGGTAAAGAAAAATCTCTGATATTTAAGAGCAAAAAAATTATTTTATGCCTTGGAAAGCAAATGGAAAGCATAATTCCCTACAAAGAGCACCCTGCAGGGGTTGTTATGGTGATGGTAGAGGTGTACAATCTAGAATGAAATATATTTTTACAATATAACAGCTTATCGTGCTATCAACGCCTTATGAACTGATATAGTACGAGGGAGTGTGATTAAATTGCGGTTCACAGCGAACACTTTGAGAACCTAGCTAATTTTTATTCCCAGCCATTTTTTATTGCTTAGCTACATTTTTAAAACAAATATTACGATGTAAGTAATAAACACAGTGTTTGAATTCCACCGCACACAAAAGTTAACGTATAAGACTAAAATAAAATATATTTATTTGCTATTATTCCAAATGAGAGGGTTTTCAAAGTGCACACTTTACCGTGAATAGAGTATAAAAATTTAAAAACTGCGCATATAATGTTCACGCTGCCAAGTGTGATATCGTCCTACATTGGCGGAACGATACTTATATTCCAGTGGCTGCTACAGCTTTTGCCATTTTTGGCGCGGAATCAAAACTCATATCTATTAACGTCAATACCCACTCAGCATTTACCCGTTTCCACAAATGCGTGTGTTCTTTGTAGGCGGAAAAAGGTTGCGAAGGCTGAAGTCAGCATTCCATGCCACAGTACTTTATAGGCAGAAAAATACGGATTGCTATCGTTAAGATGACATGCAATAGAGCTGTCATACAATATCATTTGCACTGTGTTATATTATTTCAGATAATAAATATTTTAGCATGTTATACGTACAACAATACTTAAATTCTAAGTTGGTGATGAAAGTTGAGGTCTTTAATAAACAACGCGTAGGTCTCAAGCACTCATCTCGGCAAAAACTGTGAATTCCTACGTATTTGCATACTACGCATAATTAAATAATCGCAAATTAGTGTTATTGTATATGTTAGAATTCTAAGCATAATAGTGGTTTGCTTTCTGAAGAGTTTCATATGTTCCCTGTGTGTGGATGTCTACTGCGAAAGCACATCTCTGTAAAACTTCCTTCCTCTCTTAGATTTTAATTTTTTGCTGCAATATTCGAAACTCTAAACATACATACATAAGTCACAAGCAACTGCACTACAAGATGTTTCTTTTAAAAGTGATATATTTTTCTGCACATTTGTTAGTGCGTTACTTGCACTTTGTTTTGTGTTGTTTCCTTTAAAACATGGATCTCACACTGCCTGTAACGAAGTGAATTATGACAGAAATCCAAGACCTACAATAATCAAAATAATATTATTTGATAAATAATTAACGATGTGAGTTTAAGTTTGGACAAAATAAACGCACTATATAAATTCGCTAAATATATGAATCGTAAATAATTACCGTATTTAATTGCTGGCAAAAATAGGCCTACAATTACATAGTGTAGTTAGATATTTTGTTGTGGAAGAACTAAGATATGAACAAACAGTAAAGGTGAACCAACTATTTCAATATGACACTTACCTGAATTTTATATTATATCATTCATTTTACCATGTTTTTTAAGGAATCTCTCATTAACAATCTTAAGTAATGCTGATCTTATAACATACTTCTGCTTATATTCGTCAACAAAAATTGGATTTAAAGTTTTGCCTTTGTTGTATAATCGAATATGCTATTAGAGATTTCTAAGCGTTACTGATCTATGTTGCAACTTTTTAAAACGAAAAAAACCTTATATTAAATTTTTAAATAATATTATGGCATACCACGCGTGTATTTCTGTATTTTACGCGGTTATCCACTCGCAACATTTTTACACGAAGCCCGTATTAATTCCCGGTATAAACTTTTCTTATTTATTCGAGTGCATTAATTTTAGTATCATAATTACTGAAGTCCCGAGAAGTAAAAGTGTTTCCAGATTTTGTATTTAATGCTCCCTTCTGGTAATGACTTACAAATTGACATTGTCAGTTTTTTAATATATACTATAATCTACACATGTATATTGAATAAGCCAAAACTTTTATCTCAGCTCGTATATTTATTTTAATTTGGCAAGATTCCATAATATATCTTCTAACGGAAAAATTTTAAGCCTTGTTTGGCGAAAGTGATATTCAGGAGTTTGATTAATAACGCAAGTATATTTACTCAAAAATACTGTTATTCAATAACCACTTGATACTGTGTTTATTTATTCTTGCTTTATTTAAAAAATTTATTTACATTTTATTAACTTTTAAACCTGCATCTTTCTTGAAGTACTGGCGTTTGTAAAAATCAGAGAAAATTGTAGAGGATGACATGGGACAATGAAAAATATCTGAGGATAGTGTACAAAATTGAATAGATGAAAACTTTACAGAAATGTTGTTCACAGTGTGAAAGTAAACTGACTATTTGTCTGCAAATAACATCAGATAAATCCAAAGTTTTTTTATATTCTACAATTTTCCAAAAAAATTCGTATTTCTAGTTTAGTTTCGTCTGAAAATATAATTTTTTCAACGGAATTTCGTAATTTGTTACATTTTTCTGAGTAAAATGATATGCAATTCTGGTGCTAGTGATACTTTATAAAAGTGCTCTATTTAAAAGTAATTTTGAAAATCGTCTTAAAATTTTTGCATCGCTATTTTACATTCTTGTTTGTATTCATGTTGTATTATAATATATGTACAATTAAAAATGGAAAATATTACTAATTTTCTTTCTTATTCCACACTGCTCACATTCTAACAACTAATCGCCCTATACACCCAATAACCATTTGAAAAAATATATTTTATTTGCCAGTTTCCAACAACGAGTCGCCAAAATAACTAACAAGCCACTTTTCTCTACACTGGTATAGCCAGCAAAATTTGATGAAATTCTCGAAATCCTAGACAGTTGTTTCTTTTAATGTGAAATATAGATTCAGTGAAAATATTTTCAACCTAACTTAAACGTAACTGGTAGAGAAATTCATGAAGGATTTCGTGCAGTGTTAAATCTTTTTTGTTTGTTTTTCTTTTTCAAGTAGATAATGATTGGAGTTTTCAAATAGGAGATTCACTGAAAACATTAGGAAAAATTATCTAACCAGTTTAGCCTTATACCCAGTTTGATTGTTTGAACACATGTAACACATGTAAAATACCGGTATATTGAAAACAATGAAATGTTTAACAAAATATTTAGGTTGCATTCCTTATTTATATTTGGATGACATATGTTATGAGAATACTTTCAGAAATTACGTCAGACTTGATGCTTACGTACGTGCCTTCATTCAACATGTCGTATTGCAGTGGTTTTCAATAAAAGCACTCAGTTAATATTACTTGCATGCGAAGTTATGTTTATATGGGTTTATTCGTTCGAGACAAACACAAAATGAAGGTGAAAACGTTTCAAACATTTATTTATCTAAAACTTTTAAAGTTATAAGGGGAACGTCAATGTATATTTATTTGTATTATTTATTTATTATATATAATATATATACTTTAAAAATAGGAGGCATAGAAACTATGAAAATGTGAATTTGACAATAGCTATAACACTTCCAGCCTACAATTTTTTTAAGTTAGTCAAATTGTTCTATAAAATCCTAAAATTCCACTTTTAAAAACATTTTTGATATCCCAATATAATGCAAGTGTAGATGGCCTACCATAGCCTACACCGTGGCCAGATTTCGAGACGATTGGTTGAGTAGTAACCGAAGTGTATTGTTAAAAGATTGTTTAAATTGATAGCGCTATCGTATAAAATTGTGTATTAATGGCATAGTGAACATACCGAATTTACGGTAACACTGATAGTGTAAACATTTAACATTAATGGTTCTTTTCATTGGCTTTCAAGACCCTGATGTTTAGTACCTCCCAAACCTCTCTAACTCTCTTAGACGGTTAATTTGGATATGACAGAGCTAAAACAAGTTTTACATTCAACAAATTTGAGAAAATACATCCGGTATGGCCAAAAGCTTTAAAAGTCTGATGTTAGTACTAACTACTTCAAGCTCATTAAGTTTGATGAAATACGATGCATTCGTTCAAATGTTTTTAAGGACACAGTGGGATGAAAATGACAGGGAAGTCAATAAAGAAATCTATCGTTCCTTTCGAAATTAGGTTAACACATGTACCCTTTCTTCTTCTTCTTCCTGGGATGTAAACTCAATATTTGCCTGTAATATCGCAAACTGGTAAAATTTGTAAAATACTACGTATTTTGTGCAGTTATTCTGTAATAATTAGCTTTCGTGAAAAAGTGGCGATTTGAATTATTATGGACATCATAACAATTTTTTTTACAGATATAGGAAATCCTTTTATGTTCGTAGTACATAACGAAGTTGTGACGACCAATCAAGTGTTGTAAAGGAATAAACAGTTGATACTTATCGAATGTTCTTGTGCAATCCTATATGCTTGCACCATTTAATTCTGCACATTCATGCGGTTATATGACCGATTATTAGAGTGTATTTGAAATAAATGCAATTTGCTACCTATTTAGGGAAAAAGTTTGTATACTCCCAAATTAAGTGCAAGGCATCATATTCTTATGCAAAAATGAACGCATAGAACAATTTGATGCAATGTATTTTCTGGACCTGGGGTTTTTGTAGTAGAATAAAATATTGCCTTCGTAATTTTTAAAACTTTCTGAAGTTTTAAATATTTTTGTGCATACAAACACTCAGAGTTAACTTTTATTATAGAGAATTAGAGTGAAATTGTTCCCAATAATTTTATGTTTTCCATATATTTTCCATTTACGTTCCATATAACTATGTTCTTAATATAAAAAGGCTAAAATTACGCTACAATAAATGAAATACTTCAAGGAATATTATACAACACTCGCGTGGAAGAAATTTGCTATCCGCGTTTCAGTATTTCTGTCATCCGTTGTTATATTATTTCTTGTTCACATAATCAACGAATTTGAGGTTTGAAGTGACTTATCATGGTTTAATTTATGTTTCCTTTAGATATGTACATGCAAGCAGTAAGGTTTTAAATTCAATAAAAGTTAACCAGAAATTATAGTGAATATTAACTGAACAAAATGTAGTGTTATATATCGGTTGTACATTTTTACACGAGTTTCACAAGAGCATTTGTAATTTCATTAATTAGCATGCCTCGTTGAATTTAATAACATATTGGTAGTACTAAGTTTCGAGTACTTATGTCACCGACTCCAATGGATATTGACGTGAGCAGAAGGACGCACTAAATCATCCAGTCTACTCTTGACACCTGCATCTTGCCCGTTTGCTGGAAAACCGTCGTGTGCGCCATATGAATGAGAAGACAAGATATTCAAATGTGCCATTCTTGCTTTGCCTGGCGACTACAGTGTAGCATAGAAAGCTCGCCGACTGGCACGCCGCTCAACTGTAGACATCTGTAACTGTTACTTCCTCCCGCCACAGCACAGAAATTCTAGCTATGTAATCAGTACAGTCTGTTCCGTGGTTTCTTAGCACTTTTTGGATCAAACGTTTGAAAAATTACCCCATGTATGACGCATTTAATTATTTCCTAAATGCGTCATGTATCAAAAACGTTTTATACTTGTGTTAAAATAAATGTGCCTTATTTTTGGTTAAATTAAACATTAACGTATGTTTTTTCTGTAAATTACAATACATAGATTACAATTAATATGAATAAAAACCGGCAAAAAATTGGTGTATTAGCAATACCTTGTAAATATTATTACGTAGACCACGCGGTGTAATTTTTTAGACTCTGTTTAGCTTTGTTTGCATGAGGCGGAAGAATATCCACTAACTAGAACTTCAGTAGGGTTTCAGAAAAGTTGGATGCAACTGTAAATGGACTATACTGTAACTTATACTACTCCGTGCAATCTGGTAACACGCCTTTTTAAATTACGAGAGAAGAATGAATAAAGCTTATTTTCCTCGCATTCCTATTAAACTGTCGACTGAAGAGTGGAAAAATACAAAACATTTAAAATCCGGTGCAAGATTGTCATTATGTGCGCTTTAGAGCACACAGTTATATCAATAGGCTAAACATGATGGAAACTTATCTGGCTTTTCTTGCAGCAAGCGGAACACCTTAGCAACCACAGCCATAAAGGTCACTGTCTTGTTAGAGTGCTTAATTGGTTATAACTAAACTTCATGTTCCTGAATATTTGCTACAACCGTTGGGGTGTGATTTTCTCTTAAAATAATGAAAGATAACATAATATTAGTCATAGCTAAAAGCGTTGGCTAGGTAGGCGGAGGATATACGCCCCTAACGAAAGATGTTTTGTAATGGAATTATTTATTTATATATCATTCACTACGCAATATCAAGCTATAAATAAGTGAATAGTGTTAAAAGATCTTAAAACTCAGGAAATCTGGTTCGTAAAATGTTCCCATTCCATTAAACCAAATAAAGGCGGCATGGTTGCGACGGAAAAAAACATATTGAAACTTATATTTTACTCCGATTTTTATTCTTTGGTTTATGTGTACGCATTAAGAAATAGGGTTAATTTAATAAAACATACTAAGGCCAAATGTACTCTAGGGATGAGAGCAGTAATTTCCACAGTGTGCAGCGACACAGGTGCGTGCGTGAGAAACAACACTTGTGAATTGCGAATGATTAAGTTAGTGACTGTTTATTGCAAGAATGTTAATGAGTATATAAAAATAACCGGGTTCGTTATAAATTAAAAAATTTACTACAAAAAAATATTTTTTTTTGTTCGACAAATTCTGACAACGCTGAATAAAGTTTACTGATGATTTACGTAGTAAAAAAAACTGTACTATTGCATACTGTCGTAATCTAACAGAATAGAAGTGCAAATATATATGCGAATTGTAATTGTCAGATCAGCAGACGTATGTCGTCCCTGATCCTCCCAACCAACTGCGACACTATATATTTGCAGATGGTTGTCGTATTGCCTACCTATGCAGGCAAGCCGCTGCACCCTTTGAAAAAAAAAATGCACACATTTAAATACATACACTTGACATCAAACATCATAACCGGATAACAGATAGCTATTACAAAATATACTTATTATTGCCTGATTAACACAATTTAATTTTAAAGGGTATAATTTTACAAAACATATTTACATATGTATATGCTCTTTTAAAGACTATTCACGATAAGGTGAGAACTTTTGAAAACCCTGCCAAATTTCTACATTCAGCCCATTGACTGTGTATCTTTCAGCGTACCTATCAGAATAAACCATGCGATGTGACTTTCAGGTGGTGTTTATATCACCTGTTCAAATGCCCACTTAATGCTCAGTAAATAAACAACAAGTAATAAATATTGTAATTAGCACTATAAACCCGTCCACATAAATTTTAGTAAAAATATTGGTTTGTGAATATAGATTGTGGTTCACGATTCTTTTTTTGTGTAGACGTAATTTATGGTGTACAATTCCAAGGACATAAAAACAATATGTTTTATTTACGTCTTTGAAAGAATAGCAGAATATTTGAACATTCTTTTTCCCGTTATAAAAGCAACTCCAAGACGTTTAGAACGTTCAAATTTGAAAAGTGTTATGGCGTAAATGTTTGCCCGTTAAAGAACTTTGAGGTAATACGCTATTTTTAATGCTTCATACAGATTGTAGTTAATCTGAAACAATAGTTAAATGACCGAAGATATTTGTTTAACAACATCAACGAGTAGAAAAAATATGCATTAATACCTCACAAATCAATGTTTTAGTACGCAAACGCAAATGGCTTGCGCTGCTATTACATTACGAGTACCAACCGTAACGAAAAAAATTATCATGAAATTCAATGGATGAACAGCATTGATCCAAATTTTTACAGCCTACATACACAGTAATATTTGTCATTCGATGCAAGTTGTGAAAAAAATTCGTCCAGCTACGCAGTGTTTAAGGCTTATAACAATAACGTTTGCTAAAAACTTACAGCTTTGCTTACGAAAAAAAGTTGCTTATAAAATTTAAATGCTTATAAAGATAGAATGTAACTGCACCAAAATATTAAAAACACAATACCTAGTCGATGACAATGCATTTCATGAGACTGCACCCACGCATTTAATTTTCTGCCAATTTACTTACCTTTAAGGTTAGTCGTGGAAATTAATACATACAGTTTGATATATCAGCTCATACAAATTAAAATGATCGGTCAGGTGCTATAATGCTCTTTTAACGTACTCAAGAAATGTTTTACGTATAGTATTAAATATCTTCACGCCGTTATTGTTTCAAAACGAGGGACATCTTGTAGAGGAATTAACTCTACGATCGAAAGTTGGGTTTCACCTAAATACGAAAAATAACGCACATATTTTATTCAGTTTTCATACTTGTAACATATTTCGCAAGTACAACAAAACACTTTTCCAAAGTTTCTTCCAGTTTATTAGAGGTTTAAAATTTATACTGACTTCAATTGCACGAAACAACACTTTTTCCAGGTTGACATGTGAAATTCCAAGATGTTCTGGGACAATAAACTACGTGAAATCACGGCAGAAATCCACAAAAAAAAAAAAAACAATTCAACTTCACTCAAAAGATGTAAAAAACATTTTTTTTAAATACGTTAGTGATATTCCAGAAGATACAAACAAGCTTTTTAAATAACATCGAAAGTAAGCCGTTGTTTTGTTGACACACGAGCGCAGACCGAAGAAAAAATACAAAAACAAAACATTGAAACAGTTAACTTCAACTTTGCGTCAGCCAGCCGATGATGCGAAAGAGTTAGAAGCATAAACTTGTTAGAATCATGCCACATTTTATTATTATTTCCATACAGCAAAAAGAAACTGAAGTAAAGGTGACAACCATTTTTAACTTTATGACTAGTAAGAAATTGAAACATATAACTACTTCTCCTGGTTCGCTGTCAACTTAACTGTTAGTATTGCGGTCTTTGTTTAAGTTCAAATATACGCAGTTTTGGACAGTAATTTTTTCATGTGTTGATTTCACAAGTGCTCACTTAATCACGAACCACCTATATCAATTAAACTTCATCCACAAATTTGTAGTTTACACACACGTATTTTCTCATATATTTATGTGCTTTAATTATAGAACGTCTTGTTTTATCACCTTATACCGCTGCCAGTAATAATCTTGCCAAACATCTTTTATTGTACCCGGTTTCCCGCATTGGAGGGAAGAAATATGCGTCCCATATTACAAACGTAAAGGACGTTAAAAATCCCGTATTTAATGTACCGCGTTAGGAGGAACGTTTGCATTTGAAGTGCACGCTAATAACGATGTTAAATCCCACGGTTTCATGGCCACACTACGCACTACTTGAAGCGAGACTCGGTAGATAGCAGCAGTCAGCAGCAGCGTAAGCCGTGCTTGCACGTTAGTCTCGTCTCGGTATGTAGCATCTAGCGGCAGTAGAACACAGCCAGTAGTCCAACATTACCGTAGTTTGTGATACATTCACCTGGTTTTGAAATGTGGTATATCGTAAGTGGTACTTTTTCTTTCTGACTGGCAGCTTTTGATTACTAGCTAAAAAAAAAAAATTGTGACCCTCCACCGATGAAAAGGAAGTGACGTTGTGTGAATTTAACGAAATGGGAAAAGGAAGAAATATATTCGTGGATATCACCTAAGAAGAATAAAGTCTCGTCTACAACAAACTTGACGCTTAACTGTAACGCTAAGCTTTACTATCACAAAATGACATGTCTAAAATTGACGTTAACAAGAATTTAGATTTATATACACATAGTAATATTTTTATTATTTTATAAAACAAGTACAGTGAAAATATGAAAGAATATTGGCAGAAATGAAAAGAACATATTGTAAAGAATTGAAATTAGCATGTGATTACCAGATGGCCAAACGGAAATAATAATAATTATAAGATATATTTTTTTAATTCCATTAGTAAAAACATGTAATCCGCAGAATTAATTGTTACGAAGAATAGTTTCATAATTGGTTTTGCTTTATTTCATAATTTATTTCGAATCATATTAAATGTATACCAATTTAAGCCGATGGTGGTGTTATCTATTACCAAACCTCTGTACTATTTGTTTTCGCTTTCCTGTGATGCCTTGATTTCTTTTTGGCTGTACTTAACCGTTTAACGGAATGACTTGAAGATTGACCAACTTTAAAGTCATTGCGTTTGACGTTTAGCGTCGTGGAAATGTGTAACGTCGATTGTAGCGAGAGGTATTACTCTTCATGGTTTTACGCCTGGTTGTAACGCATTATCGCAGCGTCAATCCGATTGTAGCCAAGCCTAGTACAGTTTTAAAGCGCGGTGTTACATTTTCAATCGTGAATTACAAGTACAAGTTCTTTAAATCTGATGACGTGCAAAATTCAGAGTGAAATTAAATAGTGTTATTGGTCAGGAGTTTTATGACATAAATGAAGAAAATTGAAATTTCTCTCAAAATATCGAAAAGTTAATAAATATGACGTTTGTACGGCATTTAAAAAAGAGTGTTTCTTTTCTCATTTTTGTTGTATGTTGAGTATTTTATACCATGCCATGACAAAGATCAATAAACATTTATTATTATGGTATTATATTTATAGACTTTTAACTGTATAATTTTTACTGACTTTATAAAAGAAAAAGTGTCAAGTGTTCCTTATTGACTTAACGAAAATCTAGCTTATACTCGGTAATCACTTTGACTATGAGTATTATTTTGTTTTCTGTCTAATTTTTCATGAGTAATCGCTTCTCAAATTTATTAACATACTTCCGCGCACACCATTTATCTAACTTTGATAGTTACAGAATATCTATATATGCACAGTTCAAAAGGCATTAATTGTAAATACTTGTTGGCATGTTTACGATATCATTTGACAATTTATTAAACCATTTGAAAACGATTAGGAAATATAATAAAATGATTTTCCAAGTACTTAAAAAGTGAATTAAAACGGCCACATACAAAAAAATTTATGCGCGTGCACACACACACTTTAAACACATATATATATCTACTATATAAAAATAAGTCGGGTTTTCCTTCCTGACGCTATAACTCCAGAACGCACCAACCGATTTCCACGGTTTTGCATTCGTTGGAAAGGTCTCGGGCTCCGTGAGGTTTATAGCAAAGAAA